>OVBX01004808.1:0-13985 GCA_900406325.1 Erucastrum elatum
CATATAGCCATTGGTTTCAAGAAATGGAAACTTATACTTGTACCTGGACAGTAAACCAAGATATAAGATATATAATGAAATCCATCACACATTTAAGATATGATATCTCGCTATATAGAAGCATAAATTATTTTAAATGATTAAAGAACATACCCGGTACAATACACAACGGTATCTGCATGAACCGCCTTCCCATTTTTGAAAACAATTGAACCATCATCACATGCAGTCTCTATCTACGAGGAAAACATAAAATTTTGATTCTATAATGGTTTAGTATATATTTTTTTCTAAACTAGTATAATCCAAAATCGTGAAAATAAAGTTGTTAGCTTTACGCCTTTACCTCAGAATGAATCCATAGATTGTTGGTTGGCACGGAAAGTTGCTCATACGTACTGGCTTCACTCCCTCTAGACGCAATGTGGACTTCTTTTGCGACCTTAGCTACGTCTCTACTAATATCGGCACCGCTCGCAAAATTTCCGATGACCACCACCACCTACAAAAAACATCAATACAATGATAAAGGAAAACTTCACCTTAGCTATAACACACAAAAAACTATATTCCTCTGTTCCATGATAAAAGATGTCTGGGAGAAGTTTTGATTGTTCAAAATATAAGATTTTTTTTAATATTTTAAAGGTATTTAAAATTGATTAAGTAGTAACATTTTGTTGTATTATTTATAATTAGTTAACTTTTTTTCAATTTATATTATTAATAATATTATCTTTAAAAAAGTCAATTTTAAATCAAACATCTTATATCATGGAACATAGCCAGTAATTGATTAGAAAGCCATAAAAAACCAAAGCTTCGTATATGTTTTATGACTTTATCTAATCAAAGTGTATGTGGCAGACAACGACTCTCTCAATCTATAATCATCTCTCATCTCTCTTTTTTTATTTTATATTTTGTTAATATACCCCATCTATTTTTATGTACCTTCAATCTTTTTAATACAATTTGTTCGCAAATAATTATACTGAAAAATAGATCTTCGTTTTTCTACATATGCTTTAACTTATGTTTTTCAAAACGGATATATGATATATATATATATATATATATATATTATATTCATGCAGATTAAAATTAGTTCACATATTATACTATATTTTTATTTATAACAAATAGATAAAAATTAGATTTTTTATATTAATATAAAAATTGTATGTCACTTATATGAAGTGACTGATATAAACTACAATGAAGACAAACTCTAGATTCAATGTAAATACTATTTTTCATATGTATGTTTTTTTGTCAACTTTCATTTGTATGTTTTAATTTTCAACAATTTATACTATTATTAATATTACAATATAATATTTTATTTTTAACACAATATAGAATGTTATTTCCCCCGTGCTCCAGTAATTACAGAAATTAGTGTGTCTGATTGGTAAACACTGGAGTAAAATAAAATAAATAAAAAGGTAAAAAGTAGAAGAAACTAAAAAGGTAAAATAGTGGCAAGAGAAAAAAAAACGAATAAGATCAGTTTTTTGAAACATCGTAGAGGATCAGTTATTCTACCAAAAAATATATTGACTAAAATCTGTTCTGTTTTTTTTTTTTCTTTTTTCTTTAACAATAACTAGAGAGTTAGTAAAAGAACAATAACTAGAGCAATAAACTCTCTAGTTATATTACTCAAACCAATCAGTCAAAACCATTATATACTTTACATGCGTGCAAGAAAACATCTTCCAGCTCCTCTCGTGACGTTGTCAGAGTGTGCGTGTATCACACTTTCACTTGGCATAAAGGAAATAATCGTCCTTTCACTTGCATGACGAAATGTGTTAAATAAAATATGCTAGAATAAGTCCTAGAAACCTAAATTGGGATAAATTTACCCAAAAATTTAAAGATAAACCTAAACTGGATTAATAAGAAAAAAAAACAGACTGGATAATGTAACATACTACAAGTTTTTCTGTGATAGCATGTAAACGAAAAAGAAAAAATTATTGGTGATAACTTTCACTCAAAATAAAGAAGTAAAGTTAAGCCTCAGTTCAAAAATAAATAAAGTAAAGTTATTTAGGAATATGTCATCATCCTCTATAAATTTTTGGATTTCACGTAAATCAGGCATCTCTATTTATTCCACATAGTATTATATTAATATTAGATTTATCTTTTTTGGGCAACATATTAGATTTATCTAACATATAATATTAATATTTATTATCTAACCCATTTTAGCTTCAATTAACCAATAAGTACCAAAGTGATATAAATTTCTGATAACCCATAAATCCAAAAATTAATTTTCTTCTTCTATATTTGGCATTACTTTAGTCACAATTTTCTATTATTATAATATCCTATCTATATTATTATTTGCACAGTGATATAAATTTCTTGTTTCGCATTAACTTTTTATCTTTATTTTCAAAATTATCACCTAAAATAGTATTTTTTATTTTATTTAAGAATTTGATCATGCTTGTTGCTATCAATTTATATCTAGTTTATTTAGATGGACGAAAATCAACTGACTTTTTGTAATTAAAATAATAATACGTTTTTAAAATATTTTATTTACTGACATTTATTTTTCATTAATAAAATGGGTTGTATAGTTTTTGGGTTTAGTATAGCATTTTTTAATCTTTTATTGAAAAATTGATATATATATATACATTATTTGTGATCCTATATAATAATTCAGGATTTTTCTGAGATCTAATACGCACCGTATATAAGGGCCCCCCCGTATATAATGAGTTTAAGACAAGAAATAAGGGACATATATTTTGTGCTTACCTCATTTTTGAATGGACCAGGAACTCTGTAGTTGTGGCTATGCATCTGCTTTCCTGGCCATGATTTTATCCCTATATATACATGTTATAATTAAATATTTTTGTTAGTTGAACCCTTGAAGCCAAGGTGTGAAATACAAACACGCGATAAAATGAATTTAAACCGTTTAGACGCCAAAAAGTTGTAATATTTTATGAAAACGCTAAATTATACTAATACAGTAATACCTAAACAATTGAACTTGGGGTTTTCTACCAACTCTTTCGCCGCAATATGATTTCTTTTTAGGTTAAAAGCATTAAGTTACGAACGAATCAGCAACAAGCGGACGAAAAGAGACGGCAGAAAACATTGAGGCAAAAAAAGAATCATAAACAAATCACTTGCACTTGTCCAAAAAAAATCACTTGCAAAACTCTAAAAAGCAATTAGAAACTAGTTTACCAGGAATATGAGCAACGTAAGGTTCCGTATAATGCCCACTGCAAACAACGACGGCGTCAAAGATCTCATCATCCGAGAGATCACCGGAGTTTTTGGACCGGACCCTCCATTTTCCATCAACCGGCTCAACCCGAACCACCTCGGTCTCGAACCGGACCATCTCCTCTATTTTAAACTCTCTAGCGAAGTCTTGAAGGTACGCAAGAACTTCCCTGTGGCTAGGATACCTTCTCGAGTCTCTTGACAAGTCATCAGCACATGGCACGAACGGAAAATCCCTGAAACCCATACACTCTCTCGGGAGGTTGGTTCGGAGAGACTCGTAGACACTCGAGTGGACTATAGGTCTTGTCGGGTCAAGACCAAGTGGGTCGGATTCAGCTTTAGGTGAGTAAATCCAGAGACCTCCCACTTGTTTCTCCCGCTCAAAAACGACGACGGAGTGACCTTCACGGTGGAGCTCTCTGGCCGCTATTAAACCGGATGCTCCGGCTCCGATCACAGCCACGTGTTTCGAACTGATTGGATTTTGAGCTGGTGCCATTTATCAAATTTCAATGGTATGTTTTTTTTTCTCTGTTTAGTTGTATGTTGTCTTTGACCACTCCGCCTAAGAGAAATATGTTTATATAGAACTGGAAGATGTATATACTTATACTTATTTTCACTGTAAATAAAATATAAATTTGCTCAAAAAGGGTAGACATAACCTTTTACAAAATAAATTCGGTTAACAAAATGAGTTCTTCTCATGAAACCCATACTTCTATAATACAATACGAAATCAGTATATATACATATAATATATATTTATTAAAATGTCTTTTATGTCAGTACTTTTATGTATTGTATGTATTCCTAACTTAGTTTGGTGTAAATTGTAGTATAATGTATTTACAATGTAAACTGTATTTTTATTTTTACTTTTTTAATCTTGGATTCTATCAGCCTTATGAAAATGAAAATTTATGTATGTTTTGACTGCATTATCTAAGCTATTCTATCGGATCAATGATCGACAATACTCTTTATGTTATGTTGCAGATTTCTTGTAAATATTTTTTCAGTTAAATTGTATATGTTTAATTATAATATCTTTCCAAATCTGTATATTCTTAACTATTTTGTTCTATTGTGCAATCCACAAATCTATCATGTTATATTATTAATAATATTTTAAAAATACTGTAAAGTGTAAACAAGACTGATTTTTATTACCGCAAATTTACCATAATATTTAATGTGAAATTTGTAAAATTGATGTATATATATTTTTGGAAACTATTTTTATTTCAAACTAATTAATAACCATTATATAAATTTAATTTACATTTATTTGCATTTCTCAGTTCATAAATATATAATACTTTTTATCATTATTTAATATTTTCAATTACATCTTGTTTTTGTTGTTCTACATTTCAATAAAACTGCAATTTTAATTGAAAACAAATAATTTCTATCGCTTTCTAGTCTTTCTTCATTAAAAAACATAGTATATACCATCAAATTTACCGGAGACCGGTTTTGGTTGCTTCAACGGCATTGAAACATATTTACCATCTCTCTTTTGTTGTTTTTCATCTGTTTTAGGTGAGGTTCATCTTGGTTTGATTTTCAGTGGTATGTGACTTAGTGGCTGATATTTTGGAGAAGCCATGGAAGCATGTGAGGTGCAACGCTTCAGATCTGATTTTCTCCTTCCATGTGTTGAAGCCAAAACTTTGGATCTCTCTGATCAACCGTGGGATTAGTCTGATATTTGATTACTAGTTGTGGTATCGCGTTCTGTTTCCTATCCCTGGTTCTTTAGTTCTTGTCTCTTCACTCTCATCTAGTCTCGTTGATTGTTTATCATTGCGATATTTTTGTTATAGAGATATATACTAACCGTGTTACAAAAAAAAAAGAGATATATACTAACCCTTCTAATCTATTCAGATTTGGGATTTGGTTTCTAGAAGATATAGTCGGTTCGATCATTAGTTCTTTTATTCCAATTCGATCATTAGTTCTTATATTCCAATGAAGTTAATAGTTTGTTCGGTAGGTCGCTAGACTGGTTCACGACTGACCACATATAATAATGTTGGTCTTCGTTGAATATTTTCTTTTGGTTCTAGTATTTTAGGTGCTGTCGTTGGATTAGTTTTGCAAACTTGTGTTATTAGTTTTTGGCTTTGTTGTGGTCTATTTTGCGTTTATTTATATGATCCTTGTCGATTTTTTTTTTGTATGGAGTTCTGAGTTCTCCCTTCCGGATTTCTGGAATGATCGTGTTATGATTAATTCGTGAGTTCCAATTTTAGTATTGTTGGCTTTATGATTGTTAATATGTTTCATTGTTTAATATTTAGATTTTGTTTAATATATTTTCAGTTATCATGTGAAAACAAATATTTGGTTGAAATTTTATATATTGAGTTAATATAGTGAAAATGGGAGCGATTTTTTAAAAACTCATCTTCATTGGATTTATTTTGTACTATTTTCTTTTTCTTTTAACAAACTTTTTGTTATGTATATGTTACAAAACACTATATAAAATGTATAAAGTGTATATAGAATATTAATTTAACAGAAATGACTATAATCAATGTTCTAAAATCTTCAAGCGATGATTAGGCGTTTTATACTGGACTATTGTTTAGTTAGGCAGTTAAACCATTGTCTTTTAAATGCGTAAATCGATTTGTGTTTTTTTTTTTCAATAAATCACTCTACAGTCGTTTCGTTTAAACCAAACAGGGACGCTTACACGCCGCCTGAACTAATTTTAAAAAAAATTGACTGGATGTAGATGTAATAAAATAATCGGTGGATCTAGTTTCATAATCATATACCTAACTAATATCCATGTGTTGAATTTCAAAAATTAAAATCCATGTGCTTTGCCAAACTCCAATAAAATATAGCGCATTGACATTAGCAATACGTTTCGTTTTTGTCGGCAAGTAACAACACTTGTCGCACGTGATATTTGCGATTAATGGATATCGCTTAATCGCAGAAAGACAGTAAAATAGTTAAGATGTGAAAAATAAGGTTACAGAAATTTTAAAAATTTGCAGAATTGTAGAATACATATTATAATAACTAAAATAGTTTATATTGGATTTACTTAATTATTTAAAGCAAATATTAATAATTAAACTAATTGTTCAAATGTGAAAATAACTAAAATTTATTAAAAATATTTTACTGCTTACTATAAATATTTAAATTTTATTTTAATATATTTTTAATAAAATATTGGCATCTTATAATACTATAAAAAGATTATAGTACAATTTTATAATATTATAAAATAATTATATTTTATCTAAAATCTAAAAACAACATTATCAGATAGTATAATAATATGAAACTGCTAATTTTGTTAATAATCAACTAAAATTCACTTTTTCACTTAATGGCAATCTTTTTGTATTTTTGTCAATGAAAACAAAAATTTGCGTTTTTATATTTTTTTACTCTACAACTTTTGTTAATTAGCAAAATACTTACGAATTTATAAATTCAATATAATGTTATCATATTTAGTTCAATATAATAATTTCATTTAATACGAGCTATTATTATTATAAAATAGTTAAAAAATAAATATTTGAAATTAGTATAATTTTATTTCATAGCTAATTTCGAAATTAGTAAAAATATTTACATATAATTTTTGAAAATTAAAATCTTGTTAATATCTTTTAAACTGACTTGTTAGATTTATATATATATATATATATTTATATTTAAAATGAAAAGATATCGAAAGATATTGTGATTAATGTATTTCAAAAAATCTAAATATTATCAGTCTTAGTAAAATTCAATTAATAAAAAGGTTCCAAATTATAAAATAATACATGAAAGAATTAATTACTTCTATTTTAATAGATAAGATATACTATAATTCGAAAGTTTAAGAAAATAGCATACAAATTTTATTTTATTTTATAATAAAATCTTAACTAAAATTAATTTATAACAATATCAGACTACTAATCACGAAATTAATCAATGCTTCATTTTATATAAATATTGAAAAATTTTAATAAGATTTTGTTAGATTTTGTTTTCAACAGATTTTCATAATTAAAAAAAATAAGACAATTTTTTAAGTGAGTTGTTATATATGTCAATTATTAAGATGAGATATTTTAATGATACCATAATGTTAATTAGAAATAAATGAAAAAATGACTTTTTAAAGATTTATTTAAAAAAAAATCACACATGAAGAGAAGTTGTAACTTTTGTTTTTATATAATAGATTAGTAGGACTTATTAGTAGCTTTGTACTTTTAGGTTTGGGCTCTCAAGTCCTTTTTCGGATAAATTTTAGGTTAGTAATACCTATAATTTTGCTAATTTCTCTATAGAGAATAATAACACTAATCTATAAATAAAATCAAATATAAATTTCATCTATTATAAAAATATATATTGAAAACAAAATCTATCTTTATTTTAGAACTCTCTTTTATAGAATAAATAACAAAGGTGAATTAGAAATGGTTTAAAAGATATTTTTTTCTTGAGAAAATGATGAGTCTTTTCTGGTTTCAATGGTTTTTTTTTTTTTGAGCAACGGTTTCAATGGTTCTCTTCAGCAAAGTTACATATGTTATGCAAGAAGTAGAGGTTTTGCATCGACAGATGTATTTTAGTAGCTTATTTTTCTTTGCTTCTGTAAGACACCTATTGTTAAGAGGTGTTTGTAGTCCGATGGTTAAGACGATTGCTTTTCAAATAATTAACCCAGGTTTGACTCTTGGCATATGCATATTTATCAATCAGTTCAAAAAGTGAACCCTATTGTTTTTTGGTCGAAATCCCAATAGTTTTACCTTGGGATAACATTTCTGTTTTTCTCCATGACAAAATTATGCCATGCTCTATTCGCAAAGCCAACTTAAAACACAAGCCATCCAAGCGGACGCTTAAGGCATATAATTTGTTGGAGCATATATTCATTTATTCTATTTCTAAACATTTTATTAGTATTCATAAGTAAATAGATTTTATAAATTAGGATAATAATACTATTTATTAGAAAGTAGTATTGTTTACAAAAATATTAATAAATATATTGAATACTATATTATTAGATGATAATAATTTTTTAAATATGAAAATTTATATTTATAAATGATTTCAGGTTATTATTGACTCTAATCAAATGTTCGGATAACTTTGAATAACATTTCTATATTTCATGAAGTTATTTTCATCATATTAGTGATGTTGAATTAAATTTAAAGTTTAGTATAGTTTATATTGTAAATATACATAATACATAAATATTATACTAAAATTTAGTGTAGAGCATATAAAAATATTGGACCGGCACTGTCTTGTCGAATTAATTTGGTAAACTAAACGGAGAAGAAAGTTAGAAAAAGCTTTAGCGTGAGTTAGTATGTCACAACTCACAACTTACGATTCTTATTGAGCGTTTAGGTTTAGTTGAGCATATGGACAATCTATTTTTTCATCGTTGATTGCTTTTGATAGGTACGGACCATAGATTAAACAAAACAAGAAACGTCGAGATCCATGTCTACGATAAATATTTCAATTTCATTTCGCTAATATTTTTGTCTTGACCCCGAGATGCACCCATGCAGAATTAGGAAAATATATTCCAATCTCAAAACTTTGTGAATAGTAGGATTTTGGTATCACTTACGACTTCTACGATAATCAACCCTAATTTAAATATTATTGTCAAAATTTGAACCCATGTTTCTTAACCTCATTGTAAATCATTCAACTACTTTGACTAGATACTGGATAGTGATTTATTTGTAAGAAATAACCCTCTCTTACATCCAAATATTCTTGATCGAATTAGTTTGTCCAACTAATGTACACAGAAATACAAAGGCTTGGATCGTCTATTCAGGTACAATGCTTTATGTGTTTTCTGGGGTGGAATATTGATATTAATCTTGGTTACTTTTTTTATATAGCTCGACTAGTCTTTCTGTTGCATATTCTGACACGTGAACAACACATTCATCTGTTTACCTACCCACCTACCAACATGTTCACAAATAAACTGTCCCTATGCTTCGCAATATAACGACATGATAATATTACTAAACGATAAGATATTGGATTTTTTCTAAAACCCTTATATTCTAGGGAAATTAGGGATGAGGAGTAGCCATAAAATCCAAAGATGATATTTTCCCGTTTTCTTTTTATTCAACCTCCATATAACATTAGAAATCAGGAGAATTAATAATCTTTCTCATTCTGCTAAAAGAGTTCATCTCCATTTACAACCTCTCTTTTAAGCAGTGTTCAGAAAACGTTAAACGGACGGTGACTCAATCGTTACTTCGATGGTTTACATGTTATAAATTATAAAAATATATGAATTGGCTTTCAAAACAATTAATATGTTAAATATCTTGATTCAAAAACATTAGAAATTATATTATATTAATTTCATAAGACTTTGTATTATTTACTACCGTAGTTTATATTATTACTAGTATTATAGTTCTAGACAATTTAGAAGATAATTACCACAAATTTAAAGGGTTTAGCGTCTAGATATTATCTAAGAATGCTTTTCGAACTTCACTTCGAGAAAAACCTATCTCAATCTAAAATCTAAATAAATTTCTTTAAAATATCTTGCTTGTGTTTTATGATATTTATAATGTTGTCATACATTTCGCTGAGCCAGTTTATGAGGTAATATGATGAGATTATTTCACTTATCGGAGAATTAACATTGCCAATGATTTTTATGTTTTACCACACATCAATTAACTTAATATGCATACTACCACTCGAATGGTATATTTACGTAGCACTTTAAGATCAACTCTATAGAGATCATTGGCTACACAAAAAGTACAGAGACAAAAGGAGGGTTAAGACGAAAAGGAGGATCTTATTTTGAAATCATAAAGCTAAGTAGAAATGTAAATATGCATAAAATATAATGTAAAAGAAGCATTGGGCAACATGGAATTTGCAGGAATTCAAGCAAGAATATGGATTATGAAAGTTCAGGGACAACCAATAAATAAGAACTCAACAGGAATCAAAGAATACTCTTCCTTGATTATTAAAAATCGTTTAAACAATCATCTGGATCTGTTTAATCTGGATTACTCTCAGTCACACACGACTAGAGACAGATCAATTTCTAATCTCTAAAACATAAGAGCTCGACGTTCAACACACTGAACTCGACTCCAAGTAGCTTGACAAGATTAACCTCTTGCTCAAGCTTTTTCTCTCTATCAAAACGCGCAAAACTAACCTACAACCTGTAGTCTAGTTTTATACTCTATCCGATATTCTATTCCTCTAGATCTTCGGATAAGGTCAAATCTTCCAGATATATCTTCTAGTCTCGATCACAATGCTATGTCATCATTCCAACTAACTCTCGACTGTGTGTGACACATGGATCCTTGTATGTGACGCAGCATCTCATCTCTTCATGGACCAAGCTCATTATTCTTTGAGCTTACATTCTCCCCCTTTTTATCTGAATATGACAACCTAAGCAACCTGCAGAGTGTCACACAGAAACAGACATTCACAGAACTCAAATTTCATAAGTTCCCTATTCTCTAATCATCACAGAGCAACCAATGGCAGAATCAAACAAAGCATACTTAATTCATAAAGGCATTTCAGATCACAGAGTCTAAGTCTTAATAGCAACACAAGCCGAAGTCTAGATGGATTTATTTAATATAAGCTGAAAACTTAAAATAAGCTAAGATTCCATCATTCAGAAACATCTAGCTCCTCAGTATCTCCATCTTCGTTATCATTGATCTCTTCGGTGACCTCCATGTCGCTACTTGCTCCCTGTTCTGCTCGTTCATACACCACTTCAGTGCGTGGAGGACCATACTCTCCCCCTGCTTAGTTGCACATTTCAGATAAAAATATTAGGATAGACAAGAAAATAACACTGTAAAACTATAAGAATAGAAGGCAACGATTACTCCTCAAGCGAAGGTGAATGGCCTTGAGATCAGCGATAGTTTTCTCAATGTCTTCTTCCAGACTAGCAGGTATAGCACTTCCTCCACTACCACAACCAGCCTTAGTGTCCTTAACCACAAGTTTTGGAAATCTAGTCAGCTCTCCATCATCGTGCTCATCCTGAAGGACGCGTTGATACATGAGCACTTGATAGATTAAGGTCGGAAAGATGATACGCCGGGTTTTCTTAATCGTGGTGGTCTTCCCAAATGCAATGATATGATCATATACCAGCTTCCCGAAATTGAACGCACCATCAATGTGATGAAGCATATATACAAACTTAAGGCGCACTTGGTTCATCGCAGTGTAGTTCATGGTGGGAATCCAGTTAGAGCAGACAAGCTTGTATAGCACCTGATTAGTGGGCGTGAGAAACTTAGAGCTCATATCCTCCCATCTCTGAATCTGACCGTCAGTGAGAAAACCACACACTTCATCAATGTTTTCATCCCTCCATAACGGATCATCCTCAAAACCAGAAATACAGTACATCGCATTTATCAGACTGGGAGAGAAATCATATAGAAATCCTCTAACATATACAGCCACGCCATCATCACATTCCTCTGCATCCAAGAGGTTAGCAAGAAACTCTCTTACCAGAGTAGGAAGATAAGCATCAACATCATTCAGGGTGTGGAGTAGTCCGGCTTCGGTCACAACCCTAGTTACATCCGACAGATTGTCATCAGATGGGGAGAGTCATGGCTGATCAACAAACTTCCTTCAACGAAGGCCCTGTATACGCTCAATCGCAGCCATAGTGAAGAATCTAGTGGACACCGGCCTCTTCTTTGGGTGGATCAGCTCCAGATATAACTGTGCCTTAGTTCTGTACACACTCCGACTTTCCTCAAACCTCCGTTCCTTGGACTCGTTGGAAGGGATTCCAGCTCCTGTTTGAGGATTGTCTTCCTCTGAGTCGGATTCCGAGAGAGATTCTATTTCTGGTTCCAACGGCAGCGGCGGAGGAGCGCATGCCGAGCGACGGCGCAGGCGTTTGTGAGAGGACTGACTCGAGGAGCTGGGTGAAGCGCCTTGAATCGGTGTGGTATGAGTCTGACAAGACGACTCGGGAGGATCTGGTACCGATCGATTCAATCTAGTACTTCTCCTTTGTGGCTGCATGTTGCTGAGAGAGAGAGAGAAAGGATGAGGAGCTTTCTCGATTGTTGATGCTAACGAGGTCCACGTATCCGATCAAGCAGATATCTTGAATATATCTAGGAGCCGTGACATTAGTAAACCAAAACAGGCTCAAGGCCGAGCAAATTATTAAAACAAAAGCAATAGGCCCAAAGATTTATTACGTGACCCATACTCAAATTTAACCAAGAGAGCTTGACATCACTTATAGAGGCGAGATAGGAGGTGAGAGAAATTCCAAAGCTTGACAGTGTGTCACAAAGACCACAGAGAACACTTTATTAGTTTATTTACAGAGTTCTTTTGTCCAGAGAAGAGGAACATAAACCAAGTTTCCACGCCGAGCTCATCACAAAAAAAATATTCAGTGAAATCAGTGTACCAACTCCCACCTGCTGCTTTCTCAGCTGAGTAGCATTCACAAATGAGATCCCTCCTTTCGGTTCTCTCAGTCTTGAGTTCAAGCTCAACCTCAATCTGTTCAGTCTGGAAACACGTATTAGGCATCTTGTGACCCTGTCACTTCTACACGACAGGTGTAACATTCAACTTATTGATTATTCCCCAATAAAATGATAGTCAATCCTAGTGCAATAGACAGACTTACAGTCAGAGATGTGTGGAAATGCATTCATCTAAGCCATAAGCTGCCTGAAAGAATTGCATCATCTCTGCCTAGTCAGAACAATGATCAATATTACAGAGCAACTGTTGTAGCACCTGCCTCCAAAGTTGAGTATCCTTCTTCCCAAGCCTTCATAGGATATAATATAAATTTAAACATATGTCGTTGATAGTTATAGATCACCTTTCTTACTTCTTACATCACTCATCATCTACCGTGTTTCCTCATTCAATCCAGGAAGTGATCACAGACTCAGACGAAAAATGTTGCATCATCCTTGTCCAAAGTGAGTGCCTTTCCTTATTTGAACCAGATGGAAGTATATTGTTCGACTCATGACGACAGAACTGTAAGACTGGACTTGTTGGTACAATGTTTTAGGTGTGGTGGTGTGAGCAGCTTTGTGTACCTTTGTATTTACAGTCCCTCTTCTCCTTGGACATTTGTGGGAACCGAAATTCGCACTGTCGATTTTAATTAAAAAAAAACGGAGGAAAGCCAAGTTAACCCGACTTTCCTTGAAGATCCGGATTCTCTGCGACAGCCAACGACAAGTGACCGAACAAGTGCGGAAAATATAGAAAGATAACAAAAGACGAAAATCGTACAAAAAGGATTTTGTTAAGAGTTGGGACTGGACCTTGAAAAAGGCTGCCTACGTACCCATTTCGAGGATCAAGTCAGACGTAGTTCAGTTAGAAAGATTTGAACAAGAGATCGAACTGCCTGACGGAGTTCGTCTAGTATGAGCGTTTGTCATAGAAACGGGCGTGTCGAGAATAACGCCTAGGGTTTCTATGTGCGGAACTCTGAGTAAAAGGATTGTTAGTTTCTTCCGAAGGAACAGAAGTCTGCGGACAAGATGAAGGTTGAACGAGAGGTGGCCAGACGTCCTATGTCATGCCTTGCTAGTCTAACCACCTAAGTTCTAAGTTCCCTTAGTCTAAAATCTCGGATC
>OVBX01004809.1:0-13985 GCA_900406325.1 Erucastrum elatum
TTTTAACAGCAAAGCAAGCTGTTTTTAAAATGATTAGATCCAATAAATTGAGTGTATTATGTTTTTAAAATTCTTAAAAAATAGTTTACATATAGATATGAAAGTATATCTCCCAAAAACCAAACCCGTATACGAATATAAACAAAAAAAAAATACAATTATTTCATTAAAACTAGTTTTNTTAAAACTAGTTTTGTACAATAATAATTCCCTTCTTTGAAATGAGGATGAGAATATAGTTTATCATTTAAAATCAAATCATATATTTTTATCAATACAAAAAACATAATTTCCCTAAAAACTGTAAAATCTTATTTTCTAACCGTAAAACTAGACATGTCAATTGGACGGGCCGGGTGGGTTTGGGTGTCTCCGAATGGGTTTCATTTGTTTGCTGGACATTTTTGGTCGAAGCCCAAATAGAACCATATTTAAATGAGACCATAACAAAATAAGTCTATGATTTACATGATTTGTTGGGCTGTCCATGAGCTCATAAGTCCACTTAATGTAAAAAAACATAATTTCAGTTTTAAAGTGTAAAATTCACACAAGTTCAAAATTAATAGATGAAGAATCATCTAAGATGAAAACCCATAACACAAATCACACATAAGTTACAAAACCTAATCTTTTAGAAATGAAAAAGAATCGAAAAAACAAAGACAGCAAAGAAAAATCGAAGAAAAACGATGAGGAATCAAAGATTACGACGATGAGTAGAAATTGCGACGAAGAATTGATGAATGTTAGGTATCAACTAGGTTCGATTCAATCTTGATCTCGGCTTGATTCTTTAGCTTTAGGATTGATTCAGTTGTTACTAACTAGTGATTGGTCAAACGTAACTTCAAACGAAAGCACAAGAACAACACAATCTGTTCACCTGGTGTTCACCGCACCTCTCAAAACGCCTGAGAGGCCGCTATAACTCACCGGAGCTAGCCGAGCTAGCAATCCACTATAATCGATGTGATTACAAGTGGTGATATCTCACCTGATATCGTTTGTGTATTCTTTGCAGCTATTACAAGCGTATACACAAGACAGTTACCAGAGAAGATTACGTAAGCGACTACGACAGAGATGACAGCCTTTCAACCTCCGGATCCTCCGATGAAGAAGGCTCGTAGCTTGAACCAGAGATCGTGCGATGGCTTCAAGAGCCTGCGATCACTCCAGGATCTTCTCTGTCTCAGCACGATGATCTCTTCCAGCTTCTCGTAATCTCTCCCTTTCTCTCTGCTGCTCTGTAAAACGCTCTGCTATGTTTCTTCGATGAAGAAGAAGATATATTGTAACGGCCTCTGGTCCAAACCGGTTTAATCGTAACAACCCTCTCATCTCATTGATCCCGTTACTGAACTTAAACCAGACCGTACCAATGCTGAAACCCAATAGCAGACTTAACGATATCGCATGAGCCCAATAAGCCCATGACCTGAACGACACCATTCTCCACAAAACTCCACCTTGTCGATTAGGTCTTGGCAAACCCCAAAACCCCTCCGCCGTATACTGTTCACCCTGAGACTTCAAACCATGTCAGAATCTCCACATAACAGCCATACCAGCTCGAATAGCTACACACAAATCAACCACGAACCCAACGCTGCTCCACATTCACCAGTAGAAAGCCCAGACCCTTTGATGTTCGTGCCCGATAGAAAACCTTCTCCAACGCTTACTCTCCCTGCAGATTTCACAGTTGCTGACTCAATACCAGCTCCTCCTCAGAACAACTCAGAAGAACAAGCTCCACTGAACCCCACTGATCCTTCAGCAACACCGCCTCAGAGATTGACCAACCTTGAGTACTGTAAAAACTCTGTCCATCTCTTTAGCTTGAACGTTAGAGTTTAGAAAACTAATACCTCTATCTTTGCATACAACGAGCACCTGAAACTCTTCGACGAAACTCCAGTATTCCTCTCGTAAGTCTTCTATCAAACCGTTAGTTACCTTTGTTGTTTTGATCAGAACTCACCACTAACAAATGTGTTCTGATTTTTTCATGAACCCTTCCAACGAGACGAACAAACAACAGGACCATCTCGAGGTATCTTGATGCACGCTCAGGCAACGACCCCCAGCGTTACGAGATGCTTCTCGAACACGTTACCAGGTAAACTCTTCGTTAAGATATCGGCAGGATTTAGAGTAGTATGGATCTTTAGGACTTTAACCATCCCAAAATCAATAATATCTCTGATGAAGTGAATCTTGTTAGCAACATTCTTAGTCCGGTCATGATGAACTGAGTTTTTAGCTAAACAAATTGCACTCTGAGAGTCACAATGTAGCTTAAAGAACTCTGAATAAAACCCCAATTCACCGCAAAACTCCCTCAACCATAATCCTTCCTTAGTTGCCTCTGACAAGGCCATGTACTCAGCCTCTGTTGTTGACAATGCCCAAACATGTTGTAGACATGATCTCCAACTAATCGTGTTTCCTCCAACTTTTAAACACGTAACCCGTCACTGACCTCCGCTTATCAAGATCCGTAGAGTAATCAGAGTCACTAAAGCCCTCAATATCAAAATGTCCTAACTTTTTGAAAGTCAGACATACATCCTTAGCTCCTTGTAGGTATCTCAGTATCCATTTGACAGCTTCCCAGTGCTCTCTGCTAGGCTTAGACATAAACCTACTCACCAAACCCACAGCAAACGCAAGATCAGGCCTAGAACCAACCATAGCATACATCAAACTCCCAACAGCACTTGCATATGGAACGTTATCCATATTCTTAGACTCCACTAGCCATTCCTTATCTGTTAGACTCATGAGCTTGAACTGAGCGTTGGAAGGAGTAATCACTGACTTACAATGCTCCATTCCAAACGTTTTCAAAACTTGTTCAATGTATCTCCCTTGTGTTAGCTTTAGATTCCCCTTCTTGCGATCTCGAACGATATCCATCCCGAGAATTCTTGAAGCTGCTCCTAGATCCTTCATCTCAAATTCAGACTTTAAGCTCTCCTTTAACTTATGAATCTCTTCCTTACTTCTTGCTGCAATCAATATATCATCCACATAAAGCAGTAGATATATCACCTCACCAGAACTCATCTGCCTCATGCAGACACACGGATCCTTAATACACCTCTTAAACCCCACTGACTTGATGAAAGTATCGAACCTCTTGTTCCATTGCCACAGAGACTGCTTTAATCCATACAGCGATTTTCTCAACAAACAAACCTTGTTCCTGTCTCCTTTCTTGACAAAACCCTCTGGTTACTCCATGTAGATAGTTTCATCAAGCCCACCATGTAGAAACGCGGTCTTCACGTCCATTTGTTCAAGATGGGCATCAAAGTTCACTACATACTATAGAATAATTCTTATCGACACGTGCTTCACCACCAGAGCAAAGATCTCATTATAGTCGATCCCTTCAACCTGAGTAAAACCCTTAGCTACTAGTCTCAACTTGTACCTAGGATCTTCCACTCCCGGTATCCCTTCCTTATACTTGTATATCCATTTGCACTTGACAACCCTCTGTCTCAGAGGTCTGTCCACTAGATCCCAAGTGTGATTCCTATCAAGGGAATCCTTCTCCTCTTTCATAGAGGCGTTCCACTTTACCCAGTCCTTACTCCTCATGGCTTCTGCTAGAGTATTAGGTTCATCCACAGAAATGTCTTCAACAGTGGCCAAAGCATATGCCACGTAGTCCCCACTCTCAAATATCGCTGGAGGCTTTGTCTGTCTTCTTGCACGATCCCGAGCAAGAAGATAATCACTGAGATCCTCAGCTTCCCTAGTTTCCTGTTCTGACTCAGACTGAACTCCCTCTGTTGTAGAATCATCTGTTGAGCTAGAATGAGCTCCACCTTCATCTGTAACCCCTGAGTTCGATGTAGAACCAACCTCAACTGTAGATTTTACTTGAAACGGCCCCTGAATCAGATCAGTCTTGAAAGAGACTTTTTCCCCTTTAGAACCATCCACTGATTCCTTGTCCTTCGATTTCATGTAGATTACACTTTCATCGAAGACCACATTTTTGCTGATCGTAGTTATTCCATCATCATCCAACCAAACTCTATAATATTTTGTGCCCTTAGCATAGCCCATGAATATACCCTTAACAGCTCGTGGACTCATCTTATCTTGAACTGTGTGTACGTAAGCAACACATCCAAACCGTTTGAGATGAGTGAGCTCCACCTTGACGCTAGACCACACCTCTTCAGGAATCTTGAATTCGATAGAAGCACTAGGCGTCCTGTTGATCAAGTAAACCGCAGTAGACGCAACCTCAGCCCAAAACTTCTTCTCTAGACCAGCTTCGTTCAACATACATCTGATCTTATCGGCTATAGTTCTGTTCATCCTCTCTGATACTCCGTTTTGTTGCGGAGTATACGTACACGTCCTGTGACGTTTAATCCCAGCATCTCTACACATCTTGTCCATCTGGTTGTTACAGAACTCCAACCCATTATCAGTTCTGAGACACTTAATCTTCTTCCATGTCTGTGTCTCAACAAGCTTCTTCCACTCAACCATGTTTTCAAAGACCTGGTCCTTAGACGTTAGGAACCTTATCCAAACCTTTCTAGAAAAGTCATCAATCATCGTGAGGAAGTACTTGCAACCTGATAAACTCTCAGCGTCCTGATAAACTCTCAGCGTTAGACACTGAACTCCAGAGATCGCTGTGAACATATCCAAGGACCTCAGTAGTAGTATGCTTAGCAGTAGGAAACGACAACTTATGAGTTTTTCTCAACGCACAATTCTCACAGAAGTCCAACGTGTGCACCTCTTTGTCTTTGAGATAACCTTTCTTAACCAGAATATCCATATTCTTCAAGCTCATATGCCCTAGCCGAAAATGCCACAGATTCTTCATGTTCACGCTTTGCCTAACCACATTCACTTCTGCTTTAACCACTGAGTCATCAAGGTAGTAAAGACCATCCTTGTAGCTTCCTGAAAGAACTTTCTTTCCTCCTTTTGAGAATATGACCTTATAGTCTTCACCCGAGTATTTACACCCATTTCTCTCAAGCTGTCCATAGGAAATCAAGTTTCTCACCATCGTGGGCATATATCTAACTTCAGTCAGTACCACTGTAGACTTGTCAGGATTAACAATCTTCACCTTTCCTATTCCTTTTACCTGACTGACCGAACTGTTTCCCATTAGAACCTTGCCACCATCAAACTCCCTTAGATCAAATAAGACTCCTCGATTTGGTGTTATGTGGAACGTGCATCCAGAGTCAAGTACCCAGTCTTCTTTAGTGTCTTGAACACTCGCAGTTAGGATCATAGGATGCTCCTTTTCTTCTACCACGTTTGCAGAGCTAGACGACTTTTGATCTTTCCTCTCTGGACACGCTCTCTTGAAATGACCTTCTTTTCCACACACCCAACACTCTCTAGTCTTCTGCTGAGACTTCCCTTTAGGCTTTGACCTATTGTCTCTGCTCTTTGACCTGCTCCTTCCCTGATTCTATGATTTCTTATCGCTCCGACCTCTGGAAACTACCAACCCTTCAGAGTTTGACTTTGTCTTTTCACCAAGACCCTTCTCAACTAGCCCAGCCTCCTTAGCATAGGCTGATGATGTTACCTCTTTAACCGTCAGAGTCTCTTTACCATTTCCATACTTCAGAGTATGAACCAAAGAATCATACTGAGGAGGTAGACTTGTCAGAAGTTGGATCGCTTGATCCTCATCTGAAACTTCAATCTTTAAACTTGCTAAGTCATCAACCAGCTTTAAGAACACATCAAGATTCTCCTCAATACTCTTGCTCTCAATCATCTTGTAACTAGCAAATCTCTGCTTTAGATAGATTCTATTCGGAAGCGTCTTTGTCTGATAATCTCCCTCAAGCGCCTTCCAAACCCCCATTGCTGTAGCCTCTCTCATGACCTTCCTCAAAACAATGTTTGTTAAGCTTGAGCAAATGAGATTTCTTGCTCGAGTATCCTTTGCTTTTGCAAGAGGATCCACCTTGACTTCCTTAGCTGAATCACCATCTCCATCGTCCTCCTCCTTTGTAGATGTACTGGCTTCTTCTTCGGTGCTTATGATGTGTCCCAGTCCCTGCAACTCTAGCTGCATCAGCATCTTAAACTTCCACAAACCGAAGTCACCAGAACCATCAAACTTCTCGATCTCAAACTTGGCATGAACCTTCTCCATGACAAGATTTCTGAAGAACAATCACAAACAACCGCAGTAACTGAACACCACACTTCCCCAATGCCACAGATCTGAACCGCTCTACCACTGAGCTGATCTCGATCGAACCTAGTTCTCTTCACCGAGAACCTGGCTCTGATACCACTTGTTAGGTATCAACTAGGTTCGATTCAATCTTGATCTCGGCTTGATTCTTTAGCTTTAGGATTGATTCAGTTGTTACTAACTAGTGATTGATCAAACGTAACTTCAAAAGAAAGCACAAGAATAACGCAATCTATTCACCCGGTGTTCACCGCACCTCTCAAAACGCCTGAGAGGCCGCTATAACTCACCGGGGCTAGCCGAGCTAGCAATCCACTATAATCGATGTGATTACAAGTGGTGATATCTCACCTNGTGGTTATATCTCACCTGATATCGTTTTTTGTATTCTTTGCAGCTATTACAAGCGTATACATAAGACTATTACCGGAGAAGATTATGCAAGCGACTACGACGGAGATGACAGCCTTTCAACCTCCGGATCCTCCGATGAAGAAGGCTCGTAGCTTGAACCAGAGATCGTGCGACGGCTTCAAGAGCTGCGATCACTCCAGGATCTTCTCTGTCTCAGCACGATGATCTCTTCCAGCTTCTCGTAATCTCTCCCTTTCTCTCTGTTGCTCTGTAAAACGCTCTGCTATGTTTCTTTGATGAAGAAGAAGATATATTGTAACGGCCTCTGGTCCAAACCGGTTTAATCGTAACAACCCTCTCATCTCAATGATCCCGTTACTGAACTTAAACCAGACCGTACCAATGCGGAAGCCCAATAGCAGACTTAACGATATCACATAAGCCCAATAAGCCCATGACCTGAACGACACCATTCTCCACAAAACTCCACCTTGTCGATTAGGTCTTGGCAAACCCCAAAACCCCTCCGCCGTATACTGTTCATCCCTGAGACTTTAAACCATGTCGGAATCTCCACATAACAACCATACCAGCTCGAATAGCTACACACAAATCAACCACGAACCCAACGCTGCTCCACCTTCACCAGTAGAAAGAAAATTTGTGTTTTCCCCAAATTAAAAAAAAACCTAGATATTTAAGTTTATTGGACCGACCATTGTTCAATTGGTTAAACTCAGCATAGCCCACATAAGAAATTGAGTTTGTCCATTTGGACGAATTTTAATTATGGTCTAATATGAGTTTGTCCATGTGGGTTTATATCAATTTAGATACGGACCACCCATTAATAGCCCGTACACGTACATTTGACACCTCGAGTTAAAAGTTATAAAATTTCATTTTTAACAAATATTTTTGGCAAATCAGTAAAATCATTTTTTATCTGTCGCAAAGTTCACATTTTTCCATCTAAAATCACAATTTCACCAATACATAAATCACATATACAGTTAAAACTATAAAAAAAATAATTTCTGCTAAAGTCACAAAATCACATATTTTCTGAAAACTGCAAACTATAATTTTTGGCATTTACAAAATTACATTTTTACCAAAACTTATTTTCCTACTGAAACTGTATAAAACATTTCTCCATCTAAGCTGCAAATCAAAATTTTCTTCAAAATCACAAATCAAAAATACAATATAAAAATAATTTAATTTAATTTATTTTTCCGCATGATCGGTAATTCGGTACTATTTACATCGAAATTTTGAATTATATTTGGCGTACCAATCACGGACAGTCACCAGAAATCTTTGTCGTAGATTGTTTGTCAAAAGATTTTTTTCCACATTTGAATTGTCAAAAGAACATTTCCACTTTTTGAATTGTTTGAAGTGTCTATCGGTTCTGAAAGCTCTGTATACATACTTGACTTTGTACTGCAGTTAAAATTGCAAGACCTATGCGCTCTCGTAGGAGTTTCTCTTAACAATGACATCAGTCTATACGATAATACGGAAGAAACAAAAAAAAAGTTACCTCAATTTCAGTCCATTTGAATCCCACACTTTCATCAAAAAGATCACGTGTTGCTGCTGACCAAGTAGAGGAGTGATTCAAAGATCTCCACAGAAGAAACAATTTCATTGCGTAAAATGATGTACATCATAATTTGTGCCAATTTCTTTACCATTCTTCTTAAGCAGACACGAAATAGCATTCTTTGCCAATCATGGCAGAAACCTACCAAATCTGTGTGGAAAATTCTCTGATTGTAATCCCAGTATATAGTTTTAAATTCTCTGATCGAAATCTCTGATTGCAAAAACATATTTAATTTTACACAAAATAAACATGGAACATATTAACCCCAAAATATTTGATCAAGAGGCCTTGACAAGGTTCTATTTATGGTAATTCATATATATATATATATAGTATACATATAACTTGATATATGTTTGTTCTTGCAATACAAGAAAAATATAATAACTTTATAAACATATAACAACGCTTAAGAGAGAGATATGAGCTAACGAGTTCCCCGTTTCTTGTTTCTGCCAAAATGTTTGATAAACCACTCCTGCTTGTATCCAACCACTACGTATCCAATGGTAAATCCAAATACAACTCCAGGTGCAAAGCCTAACACTGCTGCCATCCAACTGAAACTCTCCTCCTCCGCTTCTTCTTCTTCTGATGACACTGGAAGTTCAGATTCTGGTGGTGTTGGCTCTCTACAAATATCCNTGTTTGATAAACCACTCCTGCTTGTATCCAACCACTACGTATCCAATGGTAAATCCAAATACAACTCCAGGTGCAAAGCCTAACACTGCTGCCATCCAACTGAAACTCTCCTCCTCCGCTTCTTCTTCTTCTGATGACACTGGAAGTTCAGATTCTGGTGGTGTTGGCTCTCTACAAATATCCTTAAGGGAAGGACCATAAAGTCCAGGGTTTCCCTCGTATGAAGAGCAGTTTTGTCGTTGGAACTGTGTACCTTGCGGTATTGAACCTTGGAGTTGATTATGTGAAACATTTATCCACGCAAGAGAAGAGAGGTCCCCGAGCTTTGGAGGGATCTCACCAGAAAGCTTGTTTTGGGATAGGTCAAGTGATTCCAGCGCAGTGACGTTAGCCAAAGACGAAGGGATGTGTCCTGTGAAAGCATTTCTTGACAGATTGAAAACATGGAGTTCCTTCAACAGGCCGATGGATTCAGGGACTTGTCCATGGATTCTGTTTCCAGAAAAATCAATTGCTGTATAGATTGTGAGGATACGTTCCATTTCCATTGATACTCCTTTATTCATCAAGACAAGGGAAGTGAAGTAGCCAGGTTCAAGATAATCCCCAATGTATATTCCATTCCAAGACTTATCTTCATTCGAGGATATTGCATTCCAGTTGAGGAAGTAATCAGATGGTAAGGTTCCATGGAAGTCGTTATGTGATACATCAATGATTTTCAAGTGAGGAAACCCGAACCAATTCCCATCGGATTGATATAACATACCATGAAACTTGTTGGATCTGAGGACAACAACTTGTAGCTTCTGCAAGGAACTCAACTGGAACAGAAATGTGTCGTTGATTTTGTTGGTCTCCACATTCAGAACTTCCAAAGCTGAACAACTGGTAAGAGATAAAGGAAGTTTTCCCTCCAGTCGGTTGTGGCTGACGTCAATCCACCTTAACATGTAGGCATGCATGAACATGTCAGGAATACTTCCGCTGAGGCTATTGTTACGAAGATTTAGTTCCGCAAGGGAACTCATATCATCCCCTAAACACAGCCTTGGAAGTTGTTGTTTGATAGATCAATGATGGTAGGAGATAATTGTCCACTACACAGTGATAGAGGTATCTCTCCAGTGAAGTTATTGTTTGAAACAAACAAGTACGTTATAGATGTGTATGGGATGAAGATTTTCCCCTGGAAAGCATTCGACCTTAGATCGAACTTATCGATCTTACCTCCAGGTAAAACTTTCAAGGATCCATCAAAACCTGATAAGGAGTTGTGAGAAAGATCCAGATCTCCCAACTCTTGTAGACTCCATAACCAGTCTGGTACTTGACCTTTGATGCTGTTTCTTGAAATGTCTAGAGAACGAATAATTGTCTGGTTTCTTATAAACTCAGGAAACTCAGTGATGTTGCAGCCTGACAAGAACAAAATCTCGAAATTTGATGAAAAATCAGAATCTGAAGTAATGTTTGCTGTTGAAATAGAGATGCCCGAAAGATCTAGTTCTTCTAGCTGTTTGAGAGAAGAGAAAACATTTAAGTCAACTGGACTACTGACTCTGAAATTGTTAGATCCAAGTTCGAGACCTAGTAAATTAGATAACAGAGAGATATTCTGATATCCAGTGAGATCACTGAGTTGGTTATCCCCCAAATCGATGTCGGTCAATGAAGAGATTTGATACAAGGATGAAGGAACTGCTCCTGTAAAATAATTACCAGATGCGAAAAGGCTTTCCAATTTAGAGAGTTGGCCAATGTTAGGTGGGAGGGAACCTGTGAACTGGTTGTCACTGAGATTTATATCACGTAGTTTGGTTAAGTTGAGTAGTGCAGATGGAAAGTTTCCGGTGAGCTGATTACCGCCAACGGCAAATCTGATCAACTGTTTTAGATTGCCGATTGAAGATGGGATTTCACCAGAGAAATGATTGAAAGAAAGAAGGAGACTTGATAGATTAGAAAGTTCACCAAGTGAAGATGGAATCCTCCCAGAAAAGGATGAATCGTAAATATGCAAGACTTGCAGAGAGTTGTTTTTATGAAAAACAGGAAGTTTTCCTCTCAGGTTTGGGTTTGAATCCAATATAATGGACTGTAAGTTTGGTATCAGGAAAACACTGCTTGGAAACTCTCCAACCAGATAGCAATTCTTAAGACGTAGTGATCTTAGAGAGGACATGTATGAAACCTCGTGGGGGATTTCTGAAGAAATGCTTACGTAGCTCATATCCAAGGCTCTAAGGTTCCTCAGGTTTCGAGCAAGTAGACGGAGAAAAAATGATGGGTTTTCAATGAACAGCAATGAATCATAAGAAGAAAGATCGAGAAAAACCAAATTGGTGAGCTCTAGAATTTCTGTTGGGATATGACCTTTTAGTGAAGACCGAGAGAGGTTTAGTGTTTCTAAAAACATGAGATTATTGAACTTAGCTGGGATTGGAGAAAGAGTGAAGTTGTTGTAAGCAAGTTTCAGACTTGTGAGTTGTTTCAGTCTAAAAAGACTAGAATTGGTCTGGAAGGGACCATAAAGACAGCTGCAATGAAGGTCTAAACCAATCACATTCCCGGACTTAATATCGCACATTACACCATCCCAGTTACAACAGTCTGTGCTGCTGTTCCCCCATGATTCCGTCTTCGGGTAAGAAGTCACGTTCATTGGGTAACCATAAGGGTTATAGAATTCACCAGGCTTCCGAATCTTGAACTCCGTCTTGAGCTGGAGAAGAACATCTCTCTGATCAGGATGACATAGGTCAGGTGTAAGAGAAGCAAAATTGCTGACAAATTTTGAAATGGAGAAGAGAAGAAGAACAGTGGTACGAAGAAAGAAGCTCATTGATGATGAATGGTTTGAGCCTGTCATAGTTTTTTCGAATAGCTTTAATAGATGTCTATCTCTCTTTATAAGAATGTTATGTATCTCTCTCTCAACAAATAATCATAAATTTATGGCCGTTCGTTTGTTTATTATTAACACCTCGTTGGTTGAGATAAGAATTTGGATGGATATGAAAATTATTTGGCGTACCAACTACGAAACGTCACCATAGATCTTTGTCAAAGAACTTTTCCACTTAATATAAGAATTGTCAAAACAAAACAAAAGTTTCCACTTTCAACTGTCTATCCGTGCTATATACGCATATTTTACATACTTGACTTTGCTCTGCATTAAGTGTTGCTGAGAGTGTTGTTTTTTTTTATATTGTGTGGTCTCTAAAAAAAGCAAACTTTAGTATACCTTTTTGTATCTTTTCATGAAATTGTTTAGTTGCAAATACATCACATGGACTAGCTTTAGTTCAATTCATTTGTCTTACCTCCTATGTCACTATCTCTAATGAAATTTCAAATTACAGGTTCGCAAAGAGATGTTCTGATAATGGTGTTGAGATAGAGCGTGTATACTGTGTGGTTTCTCTCTTCGGTGTTCAGTTAGCGTATGCTGTACATGCTGAAAATATGATGAAATGGAGGCTGAGCTGGTGGACTAAGGGAAAGTGAAGACTTGGTGTCGTTTGTTCTTAGACTGATTTGAAGTATAAAAGGAGTAGTCTAAGACTGGATGGAGTTTATGCTTGATGTCGTTTGTTCCTAGACGCTATAGAAGTACCATGAGACTGGTGTGCTGAGCTTGTTCTCCATGAGAGCATAGCTTAGTATTACTCTCAAGCTGTAATCGATTACCATTGATAATGATAATAAGAGTTCATTGTTTACAAGAGTTACAGATGGCTAAGTAGCAATAACATGCGAGCTGAGTAATTTGGTGTTTATTTCTTGTTCTATCAGATTGCTGCAAACCAGATATGGTGCTGAAACGATGAAGTGTTGGCTGTCTCTGCGTGCATCCAATAAAGCTGGATACCCTTCTCTTGAAAGAATTTGCTTCTCAGCTTGGTCTCCTACCTCACCAAGAGCTGATCAACATCAAGGATGAACATTTCAATAGATATCACGCCTCATTCTGGTATTAGTTTTTCAGTCAAACTTTAATTGGTTTGAGGACCCTGCACCTTCTCAAATTAAAATTCTTTTCTGAGAGTATATCACCATTGTAGAGGGTGGACTCGACCATCCTCTTAAGGCCCGGAGAATAGAAGCCCACGCTCATCAGGGAGCAAGACGGCTCGACGCCAGCTCGGAAAACCAGCTCTTCGCGCCGTCCTACGGGTATACTTAGCCGCCCAACTCACGGTCAGACAAGGCCGACTAAGCACCACGCAACGAGGAATGGGCATCCCGGCCAAACGAGACTAAGGCCCATAAAATACGACACATATTAGGTCACAGAGAGAGGCAGGAAGGACTATATAAGGGGAGAGACGGGACAACGAAAAGGAGACACTCACTCGACGGCTAGACTAGGGTTTTAACACCATTACTTTGTTTAGCTGTGTTCCTGACATTGTTGTCCATTTTTCTTCTTTTGTAACCAACTGAACACTTTTCCGACCATCAATAAGACGTCTTTGCTAAAACCCACATCTTTATTCATTACTGTTTCCCGATCAAACAGTTGGCACCCACCGTGGGACATCTAGCAAAGTAACGCCGATTACGATGACGACTAGCCGACAAGGCTCCCCGGGGGATGATAGAGAATCTCCCGACAACACAACCGCTCCGGCAAGCCCGGTACCACCTCTCGCTTCGGTAACGGCAACCCCCTTACCACCACCTCCCGTATCGATTGATATAATCATGGCTCGTCTTGCGGAGCACGACGCCNACGTCCAGTTCCGCCGAAGACTCTTCAACACCGACGGTACAATCCCCGACGTCTCCAACGCACTTGAGCCGATCTTTACACTACAAAACGACGGAGCGGTGCGGCCCACGCCGAATACCGGAGGACAAACATCCGGCGGGCTATCTCCAAACGTTCAGGGAAGCCTCGACGTCCAGACTATAAACGAGTTAGCTGCCTTGAAACAGTCGGTTTTCGAGATCAACTCCAGGATCCACCACTTGACAACGTCGGCTCCTCAAATCGAACGTGTCCTCGCCGAATCTCTACGAACACCGTTCTCCGAGAAGATAACTAGGGTAAAACTCCGAAAGATGGAAAAGCTCTGCCTCCCTGTGGGAACCGAAATTCGCACCGTCGATTTTAGTTAAGTTTAAAACGTAGGAAAACTA
>OVBX01004811.1:0-13984 GCA_900406325.1 Erucastrum elatum
CGGTTCGGTGAGCTATTGCTCTGGTTCGATTGATCGGGGTTAGATGGGTTTGTTCCATCGAGCGGATTCATCCTTAAGCTTTAGAGAAAGGGATTCGATTATTTGTCCCCACAGACGGCGCCAATTGTGAGAGACAAGATTTCACTTCTTAGATTTNCGTAAGTAAGCTTGAAGAATGAATTTGACTTTATTGATGAGTTGAAAGACAATGAATACAAAGAATAGTATCTTGAAATGATTACAAGGAAAATAGGTAATGTTTTTAGTCTAATCTCAAAGTTGGTATCTGGAAGCGATCCCCTTATCTTTGATCTTTCCTGTCTGTATATAGTCTAGGTCTCGCTTGTAGCTCCTTAACTGACCTCCGAGATATACGGCTTCAGTTACGTACTTGCTCCAGGTTCCTCTTGACCGAGTCTCTCGAAGTATCAGCTCCCATTATATCGTGACCTCTATTACGATGACTTCTAGGTTCGGCCCTTGGTTCAGCTTCCAGCTCTCATTATTGTGATGGGCTTACTGCGGCCCACTTGATAGCTCACGTTTACCAGTACCTCACCTGAGGGTCATATTCGGATCCAACAAGCACCACCACCGAAGCACAATCGTCATCCGTTGAAAGTAGATATGACCAAATCTTTGAGTAACCTTATTTTAAGGTTTTGGGTTTTAAAGGGTTTCTTGAAGTGAAAGAAAAGCTCATGTTGATTTAAGTTGTACTCATAGTCACCAAGAAAACCCCAAATTAGATCTGACCAAAGAAACACAACATAAACAATGCATCAATAAACGAAAAAGGGTTTCAATAAAAAATAAATCAAATATTAAATATTAGAAAAACAAACATTACAGAGTGAAACTTGTGAAAAATGATAAGTAAACAATTTTTGTAAATAACTATAGCTTGTACTACTTAAAAAAAGAAAATATTACAGATGCATATATTATACATTTTATTTTCGCTTTTAAGCATACCTCTGGACGTTGTTCAAAAAAAAAAGCATACCTCTCGATATTAGAAAGAGCCCATTGGTGTAAAAAAAAAAGAAACAGCCCGTTAATGGAGAGATACAAAGGAATTTTAGATCAAGACCCAATTCTCATTAATAAGGGTGATGAATCTTTCACAACCAAGTTCTACAATGAGCTAAGCAAGCATATAAAGTTATAAACAGCGAGTACTATTTCTCAATAGCACTTTTTGACGTTTCCTCAAAACAAAGTTTCATAAGAAAATTACAAACCATCGTTAAATATTGGCTTATAAGCTATATGAACAACAATTAGATAATATTATGAACTTATATTCAGTTCGGAAAAGATGCCACCAACAAAATGGATATGAAAACAAGTATTCACTGTGTCTTACTCTACCGTAATTTTAGTTTGTAAATTTACAACTCTCAAGGATAGTCATCTTGTAATTAATTTCTTTTAACTCCACACGCAACAAAACTTTCTATATATACGAACTATTAATATGGATTGCAGAATTTGAACACCAGCTCCGTTTGTGGATAGATTTCAACAAATGATCCAACCTGTCCACCATAAATTAAAACATTGATTGACAATTTCATAAAATATCAATAACGGAGAATGAAGAAAAAAAATAATGGCTGTCATATTCAGTACATTCCATATTCTACCTATTTGCTATTTTTATTTTGATTTATTATAATTTAAATAAACAAAAAGGGTAAAACCAGACACAAAGCCCTCTCTTTTTGAGTCTCATTCTTATTGCTTTTTTCATGAAAAGCCAAAGCCAATAAACTGAGTAAATAAAACATTAGAATACAAAATTATTTTGAGACGATTCAAAAGGGAACTTGCAGACCTCATGGTATGTATATTGTATAAGACTATTTCCAATGGTTTGCTATATTTTTACTCTAAAATAGAGTAATTTTATAGTAGAGTTGAAGTTTGTTTCAATAATATTCAATTTAAAAAAAATAGAGTGATCAACGAAAAAAATAACTTATTCTATATTTAGAGTAAATTAATTTTTTATTTTATTATAAAGTAAAAAATATAATACCATTGAAACATTTTACTCTAAATTCTATTTTAAAATAAAACATTGAGTGAGGTTGAAAATGCTTTTAAGTGAAAGAAGCACCTCTCTAGTTTATTAGAGTTTTAGAGCTTTCTTTGATATATGGATATTCTTTAGGAATAATTTTATTATAATCAGAGGATAGCGAGAGATATGAACAATTAGAAAACATATGAAAATTCAAAACCACATACCATTCTTTGATTTGCGATATTATTTTTTTTGTCATAGGATTCTGCGATACTATTCTTTGATTTGTGGATAATCAAAGCTTGTTCTTAAAATTTGGAGTTAGAATACCATTACACCTAGAAAATATTCCAATTCGACATGGCGACATGTTATAAATCACAATTTAGTTACCCTTTGGACAAAGGAGAGCAACTTAGTTAGCTGTACATACCCTGACTCCTGAGTGTCTTTTTGTCAATTTTTGCGAAAGAATAACTAACCAGTATTTTTTAACAAAATTAGAATTTTGATTACGGAGTTTCTTTTTCTTTTTTTTGCTAAAATTACGGATTACGGAGTTTCTTTTCTTTCTTTTCTTTTCAACGAAAGAAAATGTAAAAAGAGTTTCTCTTTTCAACGGAGTGTAATATAGCTCTGACCTTTTTGGATGTATACTATCCCAATAGGTGGACTGTATAGAGAAAATACTCCAATTTTGTCTTCATTTTAAAAGTAAATGTGAATGAATCTAATAACTTATTGAATAGTTTTGCTGTACCAGTCAAGGATTCAAGGTGACGCCAAAGGATGGATCCAATCCATGGTTATGCAGAATAAAGAGAGAGTGACATAAGGATTCAGATGTAACGTGACATATTGGACTATGACATTTCAGACCTAAATAAACAATTTTACAACTTCTAAATACTAGAATAACAACAACAACCTACAATTATTGTAATTCTTTATAGTGGTTTCACCTGAGTGTAAGGGTAAACATATATCGGGGTTTGTTCAGGTATTCATGATCTAATATGTTTTGTTCGAACAATCAATTATCCGATTGATCTGCTGTTTTTCAGATATTCAGTGTTCTGGATATCTAATTTTTTTTTATCGGATATCTGATTCGTTTCGTAAAATTAAATAAAAAATAAAAAATAATATAAAATACTGATAGTATATTAGAAAATTAAAAAAAATTACCTACTTTTTAAAATTATAATAACTGATATAATATTTTTTAAAATATAAATACTGCAAAAATTATATAGAATATGATATTTATATAAATTATATATGTATAATTCTGTAAGTATATGCATATATATGTATATAACAGATCAAATTGGATATTTATTTCTAAAAATATTGGTATTTGTGATTTGTTTTATCTCTTCCGGATACTGTATATTACATATTTGTTTTGCTTCTTGAGTTATGGATATTCAAATTTTTTGGTTTGAAACGATACATATAACTAATCAAATCTACATATATTTTGTCCAGCCTTAGGTTCACCGGAATTAGCACTTTAAACTTAAAAGTCTACTAAGCTTGCAGTTTTGAGACTAGATAGCTGTACCAAAAGCTGTAAATTTACTGTAGTTGAACTAAGTAAAAAGTGTCGTTACTCGTTAGTGGTAAAGCTAGAACAGACATGGCATACATAAAACAAAAACAAGAAAAAGAAGAAAGAGTTAAGTCGATACTATAGTATCAGTCCCTTCCGGAATCAGATCAAAATCTATAGCATTCGGTAGTAAGTAATTAAACACGTAACGGAAAAAGCCCAATGGGCTATTTATTTAAGCATGTGAAGCTTAATAAAACTATTAAAATATGAGAAGACATGCTCTGTTAAGTGGTCGCTGTCTTCACTCTCAATCTTCCCTGTGTATTTGGCAGATGAATTTCTCTGCATGCAAAATCTAATTTTAGATTTCGTGTTGGATTCTCTATGCCTTATATATTCCCAATCTGCCCCTGCCATCAAACGTCAACATTAATAAATATTTCTCTTTTCTCTCTCACACAGACATTTATACATATATACGTGTGTAATATTTAATTAGATTATTAAATTATTTATCGTGATTTAATGATTTGTCTGTTATTGTGTTTCTCCTTTCTCTTTCACCATACATGCAAAATCTCCTGCATTTCTGTCTTGCTCAGGTAATTATTTATGTAAATAACAGTGGTCCTAATTTCTAAAAGCTTAAACATTGATCCGTGCAAGCAATTTTTTTTGTACATGGGTTCATATGAGATACGATATATATTTTTGAATTGAAATTATTCATTTATATGAGTTATAACACTAACAGAGTATGCAAAGCAGGTGAAAAAATATTTCTATCTAGAGCTGGACATTATATTCGTTAGATTTGATTCATTTTATTTCGTTACTTAGATTCGATCCAAAAATTCTGAATATCTAAAGATTTTTGAATCGAAGCAAAGCAAATATTAAAAAGCAATATCTTTTAAAATTGAAATAAATCACAAAATCAACGGATATTGCTCTTTAGTATTTGTTTTGTTTCGAAAGTTTACGGATATTCTAAATTTTTGAATCGAATCAGACAATATATTCATACTTGTAAATTTAATATAATTGTTAATTAAGTTTAAAAATTAAGTTTATATGTAAATTCTCTTAATTTTTATTTTATATATCATACAAAAAATTATTTTATAAAGCAAATTTTGTATCAAAATTTTAAGATTGTTTTTAAAAACATATGAGATATTCGTAACTATTCACAAATATCTACAAATATCTATTTATTTTGTAAATATTCGTTTTAGCGGATATCCATATTTTGCGAAGTAAAAAAAATTGAAAAATTAGATATTTGTAGCATACGAAACAAATCACAGATATCTTCAAAATCCGGATATTCGATCCGTGCTCAGATTTATAATTATATCATTAAGTCTATTAAATTCTCAATCATGTGGAGTTATATTTTCTCTTAGTTACTCTAGTTATTGCTTACATTGTGAAAAATGCACTCCCATTATTATTCTAGATTTGATGAGAGTACCACCATTGTTTTCAGTATAGTTTTCTTTTTCATTTTTTTCTCCTATTTTTAGTTTTTACATTCCTCCTTTTAATCATAAAATTACCAATCACACCTATATTCTGGTATATATCTTACTCGAGCATCAGGTGCAAATCTCAGTTTAACTATAACTTAAGATGTTTGATGAATCTCATGAAACATTCAGTTATATATATTTTTGTTTAATTAAATTTCGTTGTATAATAAAAGATTTCTCATAAAATTAGTATCACTGAAAATTTTACATTAATTTTGAAGCGATGACTTCTCAAAATTTATAAGTTGCGGACGATAGTTTATTTTTTTGTAAAGCGAATCCAGCAGAATGTGGGATTATACTTAAGTTACTTAAAGACCATGAGGCTGTTTCAGGGCAACTTATAAATTTTGAGAAGTCATCGGTTCAATTTGGACATAATGTACTAGAGGTTATCAGAGCCGATATTAAAACACAGCTAGGAATTACCAAGATAGGAGGCATGAATAGCTATCTGGGTATCCCAGAGAGTCTTGGAGAATTAAAGGTCCAGGTTTTTGGTTATGTGAACGAGAGAATTAATCAAAAGATTAATAGTTGGACAGTAAGATTTCTTACCAAAGGGGGTAAAGAGGTTTTATTAAATACGGCAGCTAATGCAATGCCTAATCATGTAATGTCTTGTTATCGGTTACCTAAGACGGTCACAAAGAAAATTACAGAAGCAATTTCTCATTTCTGGTGGGGTGGAAATGGTAATAAGAGAGGAATGCATTGGTTGTCCTGGGACAAGGTTTGCAAACCTAAAAAGGAAGGCGGTTTGAGTTTTAAGGATTCACAGGACCACAATACCTCTTTATTAGCAAAACAGTTGTGGAGGTTAATAGATAGACCAGATTGTCTATTTACAAAAGTCTTTAAAGGGCGATATTTTCGGAATACTGATCCTTTGGATACACATAGATCTTATTCACCATCTTATGGTTGGAGAAGTATCTGTTCAGTTCGATCTCTGGTTAAAAAAAGGCTAATCAAAAGAGTAGGAAATAGGAAATCCATCTCAGCATGGAATGATCCATGGCTTCCTGCTCCTCGCCCGAGGTCAGCAACTCCAAAAAATTATTCACATGTTCTATCGGATCTTAAAGTGGAATACTTCATTGATCCAGTTACCTTTTCTTGGAAGGAGGATCTGCTTAATGCAGTTATCCATCCTGACGATGTTACTCTTATAAAAGGGTTAGCAATCAGTCGGTTTTCTCGCCTTGATTCAAATGGGTGGGCCTTTACAGATTCAGACCGATATATTGTTAAATCGGGCTACCGATTAGAATCAAAATTTCCTGATAAAGACCGTCAGGGGATTTCTTTTGGACCAGACACTAATGCTTTATTAAGTCATACATGGAAGTTGAATTGTTCGCCGAAGTTGAGACACTTTATTTGGCAAACCATCAAAGGGATTCTACCGGTTGCGAGAAATTTAAGAGCCAGAGGTTTGATCTGTGAACGGAGATGTAGTTTATGTGGTGTTGAGGATGAATCTATTAATCATGTTCTCTTTGAGTGCCCACCGGCATTACAAATATAGGCTTTGTCGAAAATTCCTTCAGTTCCAGATTTTTTCTCAAGTTCGTCTTTATTCTATAATATAGATTACTTTTTTTGGAGATTACCAAAACATAATAATTATGATTTTTTCCCTTGGATTTTGTGGTACATTTGGAAGAATAGAAATAATAAACTTTATACAAATAGAAAATGTGATCCAAGGGAGATTCTTCGAATAGCAGAAGTGGAGGCAGAGGTCTGGGCAGATGCTCAAACAATGGTACCATGCAGAAGACAACCGGATATGCCGACTTCAGATTGGATGGGAGCTGAAAGTCTCAGAATTTATTTTGTGGATGGAGCTTGGAAATTGCATGATAAATTTTCAGGACAGAGCTGGTTTTGCAGAAAAAATGGTTCAAACGAGAAAATGATGGGAGCTATGAACCTCCGAAGAAGCTTATCTGCTTTACACGCTGAATGTGAAGCTTTGATATGGGCTATGGAGTGCATGAAGACCCTAAATTTCTCAGACGTAGTTTTTGCCACAGACTGTTCTTAATTGGTGAAGATGGTGTCATCACCCGGAGAATGGCCAGCTTTTGATACACACTTGGAGGAGTTCGAGCGCAGTAAGTTGTTTTTCCCTACCTTCAAGATCCGGCATATTCCAAAAGCGCGCAATATAGTGGTAGACAAGTTGGCACGAGGTGCTAGATATTCCCCTTCTGTTATGTTTTATGTCGATTTTATACCTCCGATTTGGTTCTTTGAATCGGAAAAGCATATATCCTAATTTAGTTCTTCTCATTGTTGTCTTTAAAAAAAATGTAAATTAATCTACGCAAAAAATCGTAAACACTTTCAATTTGAAACAATATATACCAGTAAATTTATTATAGTTTCTTTTTCTCTACTAAGATTAATAAAATAAAAGTATATATCTAGGTGTATACTTCATTAGATTCTTCCAAATTTTAAGTTCTAGCCTAACTGTATGTCTTATACTGTCTATCTAAATATCCTTCCATATTTCCTTAGATTTCAGTAAGTCCTCGTATATCTGCAATGGCTATGTAATTTATAATCGAAACCAATGACTATGAATAATTCACGGGTACATTCATTCAATAGTCAACATGAGGCGAAAATATCGTCTCTGTAAGAAGATCTAGAGCCGCTCGCTTGTGAACATAAAATAATTAAACGATGAGAGATCTCATGTGGCGTTTACCGTTCGCCTTTACAGTTGTGATTTAGGCGGTTGTTGACATTTTGTTTATCTCGTCGTTTGATTTTTTTTGTCAGCTACCATGGCTTGATTAAAACTTTAAAAGTTCATTTACGATTTGAGGAAAAATAAAGACAAGTATCATGAAAAAGACAAACAATATCGGACCCAATAAAACTAATTGGATACAAAGCCACTATTAGTTTTGATGTTCGGTGGAACTGATAATCATTACCAAAATCAAAGGAAGAAGGAACGAGGGACCTCTACGTGCATATGATTTCCCTCCAAAACAACTGCTCCCACTACCTTTTTTCCTTCCAACAAAATCATTCACACTAGAAAATCTGTCTCTTGTGATCACTTTCATGCAAAAGAATATAATTTTCTTAGGTAATTTCTTTTGTAATCTCAAATTATTGCTTTTCCGGTCTATTATGTGATGATACTATTATTTGTTAAACATCTTATCAAATATTATTCTTCCTTAACTTTACCTAATATTTCTTAATTTGTCTTAAGGTTTTTGATTTCATTTTTTACCTGGTTCATATTTGTAGTTGATCGTATGTAATATAAAGTGTATTTATCCCTTGACGCTATATAAGGTGAAAGTGAAACTAATCCTTTCATCATGTACATCAACTAAAGCCTAATATACTCACTTAAGATAATTAATATTGATGCTTTAATCATTAAAATAAAAGATTTTTTTCTTGTAAAGGTTACCACCGCTTAATCCCATCATTAGACGAATATTAACTTTGATCAAAAGTCTTTACTCAGTGTAGGAGATGGGTTGCACTTCTCTACAAGGCTCATCAAATGAAGAAATCCAATTCAAAAAAGTGACTCGACTTCAGAGCATCTTTAGCTGAACGGCTAAAAAAGTTCAAGGAAATCGACATACAAATACATTTTAGTAGGTTGGCTATAAGGCTCGTTTAAGAGGTTTATTAAGGCTCGAAACGAATTAGAGCGAACAACTAGATGGCGACCCATAAAAGGAAGGAAGGCAACAACGAGAAAAGGTATTCACACTTCGACACACTCACTTGGCGGCTAGATCTAGAGTTTCCATATTTTCATTGATATTCGTCGCTTTGTACTTCTCCGGCTAGCTCTGCGAGCACCATCTAGTTTGTCACTTCCTTTACCTCTTTGTAATCTCTAAATCCAAATCTAATAAAGAGAGTCTTTGTTCGTCTCGCATCCTTTTTATTGTGTTCTTGACCCATTTTCGGTACAAACACTCAGCAATCCTTTTTACACAGAAGAAACTGAGAACATTTAAATAAATAAAATCCAACAGGGCTAACTTGTTACATGTCTTTTTTTTAACAACAACTTATTACATGTCTTGAAAATTAAAATAAATGTATATCAGTTAACCAAATATTTTATCTTAACAAACAAAAATCTTTTAGTCGATCAAGATTGTTTTACGTCTTTTAAAACGACGGTTCTAAGTCGAGATATAATATTTACTGTATGTATACTCATTTGAAAGATTTGGTGTTACAAAAAAAAGTATTCTCATTTGAATTCCCTCTGCTGCATGCAGCAGGTATTTGACCAACGACTATACATTTAAAGCAAAATTATCCAACAGAAATAAAATGTTTCTAGACTGCTAGTGGTAAGGTATAAGCATAATTATTTTTTATTTCCTGTCTTCAAATTTTATATTACAGGGAAATACTCGTATGAAAGGTTTATAAAGTAATGTAAGAATATAAATATTATAAGGTTTAACAATGATAAGCCAAACTGCTTCGATATAAGCAGAGTTATTTAATTAGTACAGTAACCGAACTTAGTTATAGTTTTTTTTTGTAACGAACTTAGTTATAGTTTAGGTTTAATGAAAGATGTGATAAAGATAATCTGAATCAAACGACAAAAAAATGCGTTAGTTACATATAAGAATGAAATACCGAAAACAAAAATATACCAACGTCTAAAAGGATTCTATAACACAAATTTATGTTTTCGTTCAAAAATTTGGCTACTGTTTTTTGTATATTCTATTGAACTTGAATGAATTAATGTGATAAAAGATTCAAGTCTGTTACAATCCAGTTAAATAGTTTGGATAAGCAAACAAAAACTTAAACCAGATGGTTAATACTTAACCATAATAAATCATAGTAAACCACTAAACCAATATTCACTATCTAATACGCTCCGGTCAAATCTCTGCATTCGAACTCTCAGGCGGAAGGAAGAGACTTGAGATAGACATGCGCCCAAGTAGAGAACGAAACTGACCAGTGTGTAAAGGCTTAGTGAAGATATCAACATGCTGATTAGCGCTAGCAACGTGCATCAATGTAAGGAAACCATTCTTCACTTGATCCCTTACGGTATGACAATCAATCTCCATATTCTTCGTCCGTTCGTGGAAGACCGGATTCGTGGCGATATGCATTGCGGATTTGTTGTCGCAGAAAAGCTTGGCTTTGGCAGTGACTCGTATCTTCAAGCTAGTGAGAAGCTGCTGTAGCCAAAGGAGTTCACACTTTGTATGAGCCATACTACGATACTCTGCTTCGGTGCTACTTCTGCTTACAACGTCCTGTTTCTTCGATTTCCAAGTGACCAAAGAAGAGCCAAGATACATACAGTAACCTGTAGTAGAACAGCGACTATCAGGACAATTCCCCCAGTTAGCATCAGCAAAACCATTGAGGCAAAGAGCAGAGGTAGCAGAGTAAAACAATCTTTGACCAGAATTATTTTTGATGTAGCGTAGAATACCATGAGCAGACTCCATATGAATATCAGTTGGAGCTGACATGAACTGGCTCAAGCTATGAACATCAAAAGTGATATCTGGTCGCGTGATGGTGAGATATAAAAGTCTTCCAATGAGAGCTCGAAAAGGAGTCGGATCTTTCAACACAGTACCTGATGTACGACTCAACTTGACCAGAGGGTCCATCAGAATTGGACTAGGCTTACACGCGAGAAGACCAGTATCACTGAGCAAACTGAAAGCATACTTCCGTTGAGAAATAAAAATGCCAGTTGAGGATCTAGCAATTTCCAAACCAAGGAAGAAGCGGAGACTCTGACCAATTTGCTTCTAAACCGAATTCAATAACCAAGTAGCTACCATATCGTCACACCTCGACCAAGATCCAGCATCACGGTGAGAGTCAAGAGGTAGTAAGGATTCTCATATAGATCCCCGAAGTTCGGCGGCGGAGTTTCGGTGGCCATCGGAACTGAGATCGAAGACGGAGAAGAAGATACGAAGTTGATTTCGCGAGATAACGGAATCAAGAATCGCTTCAAAAAACGGTGAGAAGATATGCAGAAAAGTAGTATACGAAGACGAAGATCTCGAGCTCAAATGTAATCATGTCGGCGAGGAATCGTCGGAGAAAATCACGAACGGAGAGACTCATGACGAAGAGGATCGAGGAATCACCATGGATGATGCTCTGATACCATTTTGAACTTGAATGAATTAATGTGATAAAAGATTCAAATCTGTTACAATCCAGTTAAATAGTCTGGATAAGCAAACGGAAACTTAAACCAGATAGTTAACACTTAACCATAATAAATCATAGTAAACCACTAAACCAATATTCACTATCTAAAATATTCCGACGGCAACACAAAATATTGAGCAATATTGACTAACTAGTAACTATCTCCATTTTTAGATCGGAAAGCTCTGATACATAATAAGTCAAAGTGATTGAAGACGGATGGGTGGTTCTTCCGAAAAACGGCGTCGTATAGGGTCTTATCCTACATTACAGCTGCTCGTGGCAGACATCATAGGGCCTACGTATGTTTGAGCTTTACTGTACGTAAGACTTTATAGATATCTAGTTAGTTTTCACTGTAAACAGAAAAATCTAATTTGTAACACACACACATGCACAATACGTATTGGGTTTCCAAAAATTATAATCTATGGAAATGTTACAAGCAACTGATTTCTTTCTTTCTATAATTACATATTATTCGAAAACACTTTATCGTTTCGTGCATTGGGATCTATTCGTTCTTTTCCAAAAAAAAATCTCCTTAACTCAACCTGTTAGTATTAAACTCTTAATATAATTTGTTGCTGAAGGTACAAACATGTCACATATATAGAGACAGCATTGTGAACACATATTATTGTCTGATGTATTGCAAAATCAAATAAATACGAGTAGCGAGTATCGACCCACTTGGTCTTAGGATTTTGGAAGATAACGAAATAAAAAGATGAAGCTCAAATAATGCAGAGTTATATATGTCGGGTCATTTAGAGCCGTGACCAAAAGTTCGTCGTAGTTTCTACGGTCGCTCATGAGAAATTTTGGACTTTTTTTCACCTTTTTGTATTCGTATTTTTTAAAATTAATATGATACGTATGTTCACGATAAGTAAAACGATTCATTTCAATATTTAACATTTTGTGTGTTTTAGAAAAAAAAACATTTTGTGTGTTTAGAAATTAGTTCTAATAAATGTTAAAGCCTAATGGGATACAATTTATAAAACGTTTCGAGAGTGCGTTTGAGTGTTCTAACAAAACAAATACTATCTCTGTTTCATATTATTTGATGTTTTGTGTTGATGCACAAAAATTAAAAAAATTCACCTTTTTTTTAAAAGAACATTTTAAACATATAATTTAAAAATCAATTAACCAATTATAATAAAGACAGTAGAATCTAATTGGTAGAACAGTTTCCAATAAAATTAGATTATTCTCAAAATTTTATGTAAATCAAAACAAAAGCTCTTCCAAAACATCATCTATATTGAAACAGAGAAAATAGTTATAAACTTTAAAATGTATTTTGATATATTTTGAAAACTCTAATAATAGACTCACTACGAGTGTTCTGTTTATTTTGTTGATAGCTGTATTGGAACCGATATCTCATATCTAAAAATCAAAAGAAAAAATAAATACTGTATTTATTTGAAAAAAGTGAATAAAATAAAGAAAGTCTTTCTCGATAAGAACACAGATCTTATCACAGATCCCAACGGCTTCAAACAGCAAATGTGTGTGCAGCTTTTGCGGTTGGTAGCGATTGTTGGCGTTTTGCAACAATCACTTAAACCGTTATAAACCGCTTCAAATCGCTTCAAACCGCCTCAAACCTCATAAATTCAAAAGCTGGTTTCAGCTAGCGTTTGCGGTTGCGGGAGGGTAAATTTTTTTTTTGTCAAAAACAATATAAATAAAAAATAAAAATATTCAATAAAACTTTTAAATTAAAATTAAAATACTAAAAGATATCAATTATATTTCAATTAATAATATAAATTTTAAAATAAAAGTTTTTTTATAATTTTAAAAATTTTAAAACTAAAAATTTCTAAATATAACTTTGATATTTATTACCATTTTATGATTTTTGGTATTTTTATAATTATAGAAAATAATAAATACAATTAATTTATTATTCAACCGCTGGTTAATTAGTCGTAAGTATTCCGCAAACGCACAAATTTTTAACTGTAGTACCAGTCGTACAAATCGTTTAAAACCGCTAGAAACTACAACTATCCGCATCAGCAAACTCCTGCAACCGCAACCGATGCAGTTAAACTAGTCAGACCCTTAGAATAATATACTCTCAAAAACCTCTCATATATCCTTAAGTCCCTTCCTTTTCTCTTCTTATCGCCAACAAAGAAAAAGATCATGTGTTCGTTGTTTAGCCAATGATTGCGATTTAGCTTACCAATTTCGACAGATTAAAACACAAAAATAAGAGATACATTACATCAAGAAGAGAAGCAGAAGAAAAGATAATGAAGTCTTCCGGTCACAATGATGATAATAATCATAGCAAGACGACTAACTTGTTAGGGTTCTCGTTGTCTTCAAATATGTTGAAAATGGGAGGAAGTGAAGGAGAACTTCTATACTCATCTACGTCTTCTTCAGTTGCAACTTCTTCTGTTCCACCACAACTTGTTGTTGGTGACAACAGTAGCAGCTATGGAGTTTGCTATGGATCTAACTCGGCAGCTGGGGATAGCTATTCCCAAATGTCTGTGATGCCACTCAGATCTGATGGTTCTCTTTGCTTAATGGAAGCTCTCAACAGATCTTCTCACTCAAACCATCATCACTTTACACAAGGTTAGTAGCAATGTTAATTAA
>OVBX01004812.1:0-13984 GCA_900406325.1 Erucastrum elatum
TTAATATTATTAAAGTAAACATCTTAATAAAGCTATAAATTATTTCCAAAATTTGATAAAAATCTTTAATAATAATTATCTTTGAATATAATGAAAATATTTATTAAATAATCACTAAAATGTTTGAAAATTAACAATTCAAAAAGTTATGAATTAAAATTAATGACTAAACGTAAATAATGAAATATGAAAAATAAGCTTCTAAAAATAGTAAAACATGACAAACAAGCAAAATATCATAAAATCATGAAAAATATGAAAACTAAGCAAAACTAAAATTACCACCTAAAATTATTCAAAAATATGACAAATAAATAAAATTACCAATTACCAATTAAAGTTATTAAGAACATGAAAAATAAATAAAGAACTGAAATTATGGAGAATATGACAAATAATCAAAACTAAAATTATTAAAACATAAAAAATAAATAAATTACCTAATATTATGGAATACATGACAAATAAACAAAAAATCCTAAAATTATAGAGAAACTGACACATAAGCCAAATCACTTCTCAAATAATAGTATAGATCTCATTAGTAAATAGGAGTATTAATAAAAATATATTTTGATTTAATAGATTATATTTCAAAAGTATATTTTAATAGATTAGATTTCAAATTTAGATTAAGATGTTCATATCATAATCACCAATTAAATAGAGTTTTTTTTGTCATCACTAAATAGCAATATTTAATAAAGTAAAATTCGGTTTAATAGAATAGATTTCAAAAGTATATTTTATAATTATAGTATATTTACATGGGTTAGATTTTAACTCTGTATGATAATGATTAGTGGAGTTTATTTAGTTACACCTTATAACACTTCATTATAATTCAAAAACAGTAGATAAAATAAGTAGCTTACTATTAATATTTATTTTTATCATATATATATATATATATATATATATATATATATATATATAATTTCAATACTCTATCTATAAGAAATATATTATTATATATGTTGGTTGAAAGAACAACCATATTAATATTATGTTCAAACGAGGGGATATACAAGTATAAACTTAATTGAAAGAAAAACTGTAAAACCTGTATATGTACTCACCGAGTCACTAATGGTAACGCTAAGGAAGTAATCAGCCCATTGAGAGGGTGCCAGTTTCGAAAATATGTAGCAGCTTTCCTGATCTTGATTTCTACCTATTTCCATAGAGAGAGAGAGAGAGAGAGAGAGAGAGAGAGAGAGAGAGAGAGAGAGAGAGACTCTATGTGTGTGCAAGAAGCTGATATATATGCTCACACTGGAAAGGGGCCGATTATGTATCTTTATACAGAAACAATACAACACGACTCAACCCAAAAATAAGCCCAGCTACTAGACTTATTTCTTTTTTTCCAAAAAGCTACTATACTCAGCCGCAAAGTATATTTTAGTTAACTAGAGTAGGTTGCCCAAAAAAAAAGTTAACTAGAGTATATTGATATTGATTAGATTTCAAAAGTATATTTTATTTAATTAGAGTATATTGATACTGGCTAGATTTATTGAATGATAATTATTAGTGGAGTTTATTTAGTTAAACTAAATTTTGATTCGTGCTTTGCAAGAACGGAATATTTTGTGATGAAATTTTTTACTAATAACGTAAAAAATATTTTGTGAATTTGAAAGAATTTGTGTATTTAAAATATTTTTGCATTTAAATCAGTGCTTTTAAACTGGACCAGAAAAACACATTAAACCAGCTAATCCAATGGTAATCTGATAATTTTATTTGGATTTTTTTTTAAAAAATCCATATTTTTAAGAAAATCACTTAAATCTGAGATTAAACGATTGAACCGATGGATGATCGATATATAATCTAATTTAATTTAATTTTTTATATTGTCATAATTTGCCACCTTTTAATCCAGATTTTGAAGTTCATTGTCTTGAAATTGTTTATGAAATTGTTACTACAAAATTTTGATAGAAAAAATGATAGAAATAAAATAATTAAGGACTATAAATAAGTTTTGATCATATTACTCCTTTTATATAGCTTAATTACACTTATCATAATTGTTTTGTTTAATTTTAATGTTAATAATTTGGTTTATATTATAATCGGTGTAAAATTGTTGTTAATAATTAGTGTTAAATAATTTTCTTTAGACATTTTGATTTTTTTCATAATTTTTATTATATTTATCATACAATGTATACTGTTTATATATATATATATATTATGTAATAGCTATTATTGAATTATTATGTTACTTAAATAAATGATATAACTGTTATTTAGGAAATTAAAAATTATCAGTAATTCAGTTGATTTATTAAAATGTTTTGTAGTATTTCAATCTGTAAAAAAATATTTATTTTCAGTTTTTTATTTTATAATTATTTAATTTATGAAAATAGTTTGAAAGGGAATTGTTAGAAATCATTAAAAGATAAGATATAATGTTTTGGTTTACAGAGTCAATTTGAATGTGTTTACTAGTCTATGACAAAAAAAAAAGATAAGATATAATGTTTTGTGTTGTTTGGACACAAGATTAATTACAGTGTTTTTTTGAAACATATATAATATATTATAATACAGAAATTTACTGTCTGGAAACATGGATAGTAATATAAATAAATGAATATTAATGATTAAATTTATGTTTAACTATAAAGTAGAAATATATTTTTTATTTAAAACCTTACAAAATAAAATTTAGGCCCAACACAACGTTTGTGTATTAATAAGAGATGAAATAATATTTTTGTTGACATTGTGTGCACCCAACATTTTCGAAAATAATTGATATAAAAAGAAATGGTTGTTAAGATGTTTATATAGCAAAATCATAAATAAAGTTAATAGCTATTAACTGTTTATTTTTAGTAGCAATGATAGTGCTTATGTAACATTATGTAACATTGAAAAAAATCTCTAAACTATATCTTAATGCTTGATTATATATAGCGACAGGTTATGGTGTTGGGTTTGTGTGGGACTATGTTAGTATATATATTTTTATACACTATCTTTACATTGTATGACTGATAATGATCGATCAATTTTTTTTTTAATTTTTTAATTGACAATGATCAATTAGAGGTTTTTTATTGTTTGTATATGTGTTAGTTGTCCACATTGAGGGTTTACTATACAAACCATTTTTCTAATGATTTTTTTAAAAATATAATAATTTATTCTGCCTATATATTTATATGCCAAATAAAATTAACACTTAAAAAGTATTCAATATACGTAATAAAGTTGAGAAGAAATTTTTTCCAAATTTAAAATATAGATAACAATATTTTTTTTGTATGTTATATGCTTATACTATTTTTGTATAATATAATATTATAAAATATAGTTTACTAAACCTAGGAACTTTAATATATTTATATTTATTTTGCAGTATGAATTCTTATCAGTTGATCTATTATTTGATCTTTGTAGATTTTTGGACGGGACTTGAGTAAGATATTACAAATTAAACTTCATTTGGATATTACATATTTCTTGACGGAAATTGAGTCGAATGCTTTAGAGTCCGGGTATGTTCGTATGAACCTATAAATTTCCAAATAATATGTGTTTAAAATGTTCATTAAACAAAGATCTAGTTGACATTATTAAACCTGTTAATAACTCTAGTTGACATTATTAAACCTGTTAATAACAGTGCTTATATTCAACATCCAATAATTTATTCAACACAAGTCTCACCAATTATTTCTTCCTTAGAATCCATGAAGTGATGAAACTATTAACAAAATCTATCCATATTCAAAAGATCTCGCTATACGTATTGCCTTCCACCAATAAAATCTTCTCTATTAAAGACTACTCATAAACAAATTACCACATTAGTATTTTTTTTTCTTTCTATGCTGAACTTGCATAATTTGGTAGTTTTACAGTAATTTAAATTGTATATAACTTACAATTTATAATTTATATATCACCGAAAAATTTCAAAATTGTATTCCAGTCTACTTTCCATATTTTTTGCATCTCATTAATAAACGAACCACAACCACTCGGCAATAAAATCTTTACACAATGCACTAATATTAGCTATTATTCTCCATAATTAATTAATCAAATTTCAAACTCAAATATTCTCTACTAAATATTATAATAATTTGCAATATATGACTTTGAAAAATAATTATTGTTAGGATCATATAAGTTTAATAAAAAATATTTGATAAATTTTGTAAGAGATATTCCAAATAAAAACATCACACACGAAATAAGTTATTACTTTTGCTTTAATAAATACAATTAGATGAAATAATCCTTATTACATATATATATATATTACACACGAAATAAGTTATTACTTTTTTTAATATATATATTGACAACAGAAAGCTAATCTATTAAGAAGCCACCGGTTTAGAAATCTAAACCGGAGATAAGAAATCCATAGGTGAAGGAGAACTTTTCGCACCACGTGCAAACTTATCCGTCATTGTGTTATGTAATCTTGAAATATGTCTGATTTTCAAATTAGGAAAGAAATTCTTACTACGACGAAACTCTTCGATATATATAGCAAAAACTGATAATTCTTCAGGTGACGACACCATCATCACCAGTTGAGATCAATCCATCACAAATACTACTTCTGAAAACTTTAGAGTCTTCATACACTCTATTGCCCATCAATGTTTCAAATTCTGTATGTAGAGGTGACATGCTGTGTCTTAAATTCATAGCTCCTATCATAACATCTTCGGAATTCCTTGCTTGACAGTACCATCTCTGTCCGGTGAAGACATCTTGCTCCCTCCAGACACCATCAACAAAACAAACTCTTGTATCTCCTAAAAGCTGCCAGTTTGTGTCTGGCTGGCTGTCTAGAATCATATTATGTCGTATCAATAATTGTGCTTCAGCAAAAAAACTATATTTTATTTAACTAGAGTATACTGATATTGGTTAGATTTATTGTATGATAATGATTAGTGGAGTTTATTTAGTTAGATTTTATACCTTTCTTTAATAATTTAACAACAGTCGGTAAAATAAGAAGTATTTTAGTAGAATAGAAGATAAGATGAAATAATCATTTTGTTGACATTTTGTGCATCCATCGTTTCCGAAAATAATATATAAACTAGATTTTGATCTACGTTTTTAAAGCGCAGATTTATATTTGCTGAAAACTTTATATAATCACATTTATATAATTCGTTTTGTATATGCATTTATATAACCCGTATCATATATGTATTTTATATCCGGGTTTATGTTTGGTTAAAACTATATTGTACATGTATTTTTATGTTTTTAGTTTTGGATTAGATATTTTAAATATAAATAAATATAACAGTTTTATAGTTTTGATCGGTGTTTTGAAACCCAACTCGGACCTACGGTTGAACGGGTTACCGATTGGTAATCCAATATTTTTAATATTGTGATTTTTTTAATGGTAAGACAAATTTGGTGATCATAAGTTCGAAATTTGTTTAATATATATTAATAGTTTTCAAAATTGTTTTAAATGATAATGATTGTTATCAAAATCAATAATTTTAGAATTAATTTTAGAATTAACCAAAATCTTAAAAAATAATCGACATGCTATTATTGAATTTAAATAACTTACCAGTCTAACCAAACTCATAACATAACCAAACGACTTCATCGAAAAATTTGGTTATGTTTGGCAATATTCAACGGTATTATCATTTCGAGTCAGGAATAAATAATAGTCGATGGGATTAGATTTAGGAAAAGCGGTTTAAAACTAAACCATTAAATAGTTTAAAAGACGATGCAGTATCAAACAAGAAAATAATCTCAGGCCAAAATTGAATTAGGAAACCGGTGGTTAATGACAAACCAAAAAAAATTAAGAAGAAACCGGCGCAGAATGTCCAGAATACCCTTAATGAATACAAAAGATATGCTACTCAGTAGAGTTAAAAAGAATAAAAATAGCAATATACTTCTGATTTAATAGTATAGAAGTGTAAATGGTTGTTAAGATGTTCATATCATAATCAACAATTAAATATTATTATTTAATAAAGTCAAACTTGTTTTAATAGATTAGATTTCAAAAGTATATTTATGTAAATAGAATATTACATTGGTTAGTTTAAAAAACATTTATAATAATTAGTGGATTTTATTTAGTTAGACCTTATAATTGTTTTTTGCCTGAAATAAGTCGATAAAATATGGGCTCTATTTAAATATAACAGATATTAAATGAAATAATCTTTTTTGTTGACATTTTCTGCATACATGTACCTTTTGAAAATAATAGATATGAAAATATATGGTGGTTAAGATGTTCATATCGTAATCACCAATTAAATATGAGTATTAGTAAAGTATATTTTTATTTAATATATTAAAATTGAAAGGTATATTTTATATAATTAGAGTATGGTGACATTGGTAAGATTTTATCAACATTGTAGGATAGTGATTAGTGGAGTTTATTTAGTTAACCTTATCATTTTTATAGTATGAAACAATCAACTATTAGAATAGACTAGATTTTGATCAGTTCTTTAAAAGCGGTGATAATTTTTTTAAAATAAAACTTTTTATAATCATATTTGCTCTTTAAAGTAGGTTTGAACATAAAATCCTTAATTTGAAGTCCGGCCTGAAACCAAACCAAAACTCAAGTACTCTGTTCCATAATGTAAGAAATATCAGAAAAAATATTTTTAGGGTGGTACAAAATATATCTAGACCCGAAATGTTATTAACCAAACTCAAACGAATAATTCAAAAACTTGAAAAACCAAAAAACCCAAAAAAAATCCAAAAGCCGATCTGGTTGTCCAAATTAATAACAAAGATAAACATTTTGAAACATAATCATGTACTTCAAATATTTAATTATATATTTATTTTAAAATGGTATATAAAATGACTATTTAAATTTTAAATAGGCACTTTTAAATATTTTATTATATATAAATAACTATTTATTTCTTAACTGACAAAAATTAATTTTGGATTTAACTTCGAATATATCTGAACAGAAAAAATAACCAAAAATCAAAAGTTACTTTATGGATTCTATCATGTGATATAAATTAGAATCAAAATCGATGCGTTATATCCGAATCCGATCTATATTTTTTGGGTTTTAGGATGTGATATAAGTTAGAATCAAAATCGAAGTGATGCAAATTAGAATCAAAATTTTCGAGAACGAGACCTAAGATGTAAAATTAATCAGAACCAAAATTTAAAATACCTAACATGTATCTCAAATGAGACCTAAGATGTGAAATAAATCAGAACCAAAATTTTTAATACCTATCATGTAGATGAGACCTAAGATGTGAAATAAATCAGAACCAAAATTTAAAATACCTAACATGTATCCCAAAAGCTACATATACGCCCAAAATAACTTAAAAGAGTGTTCTATGTTTTGTTCAGTTAGTTTTATATTTGATAAATATCTTACGTATTTGTTAAAATAACCAGTAAAAAAAAACACTCACAAAAGTATCAATAATCACATGTTCCATCATGTCATTAAATATTAAAAGTAGCTAACGGTCGGAGCTAAAACCATTGAAACCAAACACAAAGTACAGAACCATAGCGTGGATGGAAGCAATGGCAAGGATCTTGCATTCTACAGCTGAGCGTTTGCGTTCTGTTGAAGTAACTCTACTTCTTTCAAGTCATCACTCTGTATCTGCAAGTCCTGCACCGAGAAAATGTAAATCGATGTTAAAATGCTGATACATACTTCTGTATAGATGTAAAATTCCAAGAATCAGGTGGATTTCAAAGCGGTGATATAGCTATGTCCAACGGTATTTCACACATTAGAGATGATAAGACTCCCATTGATCACACAACAGTGATCATATCCTAACTGTCTAATCAAAACAATAACAAACGCTTACTTGCGGTTGTGCTGGTTGTTCTTGTGCAACAGGGTATGCCTGTGGCTGAGACATTCTATAATAGGGTTCCTTCAAGTCGACTCTGCACGATGATGTTTGGAGGATTCCACCTTGATTGGCACCGGGCCCCCACATTTTAGCTGTTGAAGTCATTTTTGAAACAAAGTAAGAAAGAAACTAATATGATTCAAAAGGAGAGATGCAAGAGAGAGCAAAATTAACCTGAGAGAGTTAGATTTATAGTGTAACTCTGAGCACTGTGGGCAACCAAATGAAGTCTACCAGTGATCTCTTGGCCTGCCATGACATGAATAGGCTGCGAGAGGACGCATCTTATTTGGTACCAATGGGTTGTTGGTGCACCAGGAGCAGTCGTGAACCATCTTTGCACTGTGCTGTTGGATACAGAGAGCAGATCAGGTTTGCATTGTATGACTGCAAATGTATATTAACCAAAACTGCAAGACAGAACGTATAAATTTGTTATGGTTTGATACCTCCCATCAAAGAGAACGTCGAACCAGCATGCAAGTCCATGAACTCTGGTACACACAGACGCTGTGAACTTCAACGGAACATCAATCTCGTAAAACTGCTCTTCCTGTGAAAATTAATTGACTGGTCAATGAGTTTGGATAATGTCATTCACCAAACAGGGAAAGGACTACAAATTGAGATTCCATATATGTGAGAATAGTATCACCAAAAATAATTATCGATGATAAAGAATCAAAATCGAACCAATGTAGAGAGCAGCTATACCTTCATCTTGGTGAACCCTATCACATGAAACATTGAAGGAGCCACCAATAATCTTGGATCAAATGCATCAACGACAGGCTACAAAATCAGGAGATATGACTCATTGTAAAAGGAAAAAAAACACTAATCAATGATCCCACTAATTGTAAGTATACCTGGGAAAAATAACCCTGGTGTGCTGAGCCATATAGAGGTGTCAAATCAACTCCATAATAGTTCTGTTGCTGCCAAAACAAAGCCTGGATAGAGGTGGAAAACATAATTACTGAAAGCTTAATAGCACATGGTAATGAGCTATTTCAGACATAATCTTGCTTGTAAGATGCGCATTTATGTACCTTATTTGCCATTTCAATAAATAATAATTCATCGGCGAAAGCCGAAAGGTGCCATGTGGATCCTACAGTGAGAAAGGGACATGAGAAAGAATAATTTCTATGCATTTAGGAAAGTAATACTATCGAAGATCAGCTTTACCTTCCGACCGTTGGAAACCTTTTTCCGTTTGGAGACAGGAAACGGTCCCTGGCAATAACATATGTTTCCAACATTCTCTCATTGACCAATAGGGTGCCTACATGAACATATAATTTAATGATAAGACATTCGGGACGTGAAAAGAAGCCATCTCTGAAACACATACCCATTGGTTCAGAGATCGAAACATCAGCCTTCTCAGGCAACTCAACATCCTCAATTTTTCCCTTGATAACCTACACTTGGGCCAACTTGAAGAACATCAGAAATTTGGATATACATGAAACATGTACACTAGCCAAAACTGGACAATACAGGTCATACCGTGATCCGTTGAGCAAGCAATGGGTTTCCAGCAATCAGCTTACGAGCATAATCAGCCATTTCTGACGCTTCCACAGCATAAACGTGCTTGGCACCAGCCTAAATTAGATTACAAGTAAAATGGACACTTATTAGAAAAAAAAAGGAAGCACAATGCAGATCTAGAGTAGTTCAAAAAGGCATTTCTTTGCATACCAATGCAGCAAACATTGACAAAATGCCACTTCCAGCACCCACATCGACCACAACACGCCCGGAAAAGTCTGAACGATTCTCCATGACTGCAGCGTGATAAGTACCTGAATACAGTAACATGGCATAAAAAAACAGCCATCATGAGTCAACTATCTTTGTGAAGAAAACTAAAGAAATGTTTACATAAAGGTTAGGCGTTTTACCTGTCCTCACATAATCCTGAAGCATGTTTTGCTGATGTAGAAGTTGTCCATAGTAATGGAAATACATTTTGGCTGAAGCAGCCTCTATCTTATTGTCGAACTTGCTTTTACTATCTGAAACACTTCCGTTAGGCAAGCATGATCCTAGAAACGAAAGAAAGAATGAGAAAGCTGTCAAAGAATGATTACTAGCAAAACAGTCATGAATATAATTTGAATCATAAAGTAATGTGGTCACCAAGAAGGCGTCTAATTCATTAGGAACAACAAAAAGCAACCAAAAGTTCGCGGCATACATATCACTTATATAAGATCAAAATGCATCTAAAAACATTTCTTTTCTGAAAGAAACAACATGAAAATACACAGAAGTTTCAAAAGAAGCACCTTTTGTGCATCCTTTGTCCATTCTTCAAATGAATCAGAAAAATCCTTGCTTTCCTTGTCATCTCTAAACTTTATTACAACCCCTCGAGACAATGAATTCTGGTTACAAAAAAATCAGACAAAGATATAAATCAGACATAAAGGTACCACTTTTATATCAATCACACACTCGGGTAGTAACCAAAGTGAAACAAATCATCTCCCAAAACCAACTACCAAAACCAATCTCGTAAACACTCAGAAGAAAAGGAAACTTAGTGAACAAAAAAGAGAGGTATGACGATATACGTACCTCTTTAGTGGAATCCGAACTATCAGATAATACACAGACGAACTGAAGCGGCCCCAACTTGAACAACTGAACAAACACACAAAGAGATAAAAAAAAACCCAATGCAATGTATCAGCAAGTGGTTCCAAGAACAATTCATATCATCACAACAAGACATTATTAGTACATGACCCTTTGCTACATTACTTAAAAAGCTATATAAAAGTTTCAAACTTGAGAAGATAAAAAAAAAAGAAGATAAAACTGAAAGCGCCACCTGAGCGGAAGTAATATCAAAGCTGAAACCATCAGAGGATTCAGAATCCTGAAACCGAAGCTCCTTGACTTCATCAACGCAGGAAAACGTAGCTACAACAGGGGAGGACGAAAGAGATGAGGAGGAGGAAGAAGAGCTGAGGTCAGTGACGGAAGCTAGAGTGAACTCCTCCTTCTGCTTAAGCTTATTCATACAAGGAGCCTCCATTGATTTTGAGAGAGACTAAACAGATGTAAAAGTACATCATGATAACAATATTAGAATGTTGGGCCTAAAGTTTGAATACTTTTTACATGTTTATCTCAGGAGATTAGAGATTAAATTTAAATCTTAGACTATTATAGTTCTTTTTAGTTGAGTTAGATGACGCTTGAATGGTGGGTTCATGATGTGGCATAATGAAAAAGAAGATATTGTTATGACATGTCATCAATAGAGGTTTGAATATCATAGCGGGAAGCGATGGAGGAAGAATAACCCACCAATAAGCAAATGTGCTTTTGAGATTTGATTAGATGTGTGTGTGTGTGTGTGTGTGGTGGTGGAAGATAATTAAGGCATTCACTAATCAATCCTGTAGCCACTAATCAGACAAACTTTAATACTAGTATAATGATTGTGTAGAAAGCTAAAGATACAATTCAGAAAGCCAATAGAAACGATATGTTACATATTGAGAGACTGTATTTTTTTTTTAAAAAAGAGCTTAATCCTCCAGTGGGAGCATAAGACTGTATTTTGACCCAAAAAAAAATAAGAGACTGTATTTAATAAAGAGTTATGATTATCTTTTCACTTTAATCCTCCAGTGGGAGCATAGCATCAATTCTCTTCCTCATCAATGCAAGCTGAACAAAAGTTGAGCAAAGAAACAGTAAACATTCCACAGTTTAGCTTCTATACTAAATTGATGCCATTTCCCTAAGTTAATGTGCTGACCAATAATATCTCCTGGATTAGTTATATGTATATACACACAAGTCGATGTATAGATATCGGTGAACATGAGCCATGGGGCTTTGCATATTAACGCTCAAGGGTCATACAAAAAACTAGAATCGTGAGAGCCTTTATCAACATCCAATACTCGTGCCTGAGAAAACTAAGTCACTATTTTGGTTCAGGTTTAGGAGCTGGTCTAGTTTTACAACCTATTACATATACAAAAAGAGGAAAAAAAGATTGGAGAAGGTTTAGTACCTCCGCAGCAGAAACAACAGAAGCAGCAAGAGAGAACCATGGCAAGATCTCCGCAGACAACACCAAACCAGCTACCAGATTGAATCTCTGAGCCAGATTCCAGGAGTTTCTGTTGATTGCTTTGACTTTGTTGCCCGCTGCTATTAGTCCTTTGATACCTCTTCTTGCTAGTGCTCTTGAAAGAGTTTCTAAGTTTCAAAGATGGCCACAGATGCATTTTTTTTAATTCTCAGAATGTTGAAGATGCTAAAGTAGGTTTTTGGGTTCTAACAAGAGGGAACTAGAGACCCATTTGCTGTTAGTATCTTGGGAGGGAACTACACCAAACACACACACCTCGCCCTCTTGTACAAAGAAATCAACCTAACAAAAGAAAGAAACAATTTTGTTATGTCAAGAACACAAAACTCCCATGTTAACTCAATAGAGATCGTTACCAATTTTGCTAACATCAAAGCTAAAAACAAACACCAAACTCAAAAGACAAATGAGTTTTGCAGTTAAGCAATAAACATTAATCTTCTAATCTCTCATAAGTTCACCAGAGAATGATATTCATCTCAAATCTCATGGGTGTCACAGACCCCTAGGCTAAAGACCCAAACTTCATCTAACGCAAATTCAAGAAACGCAACAACACAACAAGATGCGAATTAATTTCACAGAGATTCAAAAGGCGGAGAGAACTCACAGTACACGACAGAGATTGAAAGGCGAAGACTTTGCTGGATATCACCTCCTCTATGCTCTCTCTCTATTCAACAAGACACTGTGCAGTAAACACCTAAACATTAATGTTCTTTTATTGGTCGGCACTCTGCACACGTAACGTTTTTAGATATTTTGTTGTTGATAGCTCAGAAAGATTGTCTTTTTCCAAAAAAAAAAATGAGTTATTAACACAAATGGTCACTTTATGTGATTTTATTACACCACAGATCACATTATGCTACTGAGGTAGTTTCTGGTGGTTAAAGACTCATTTCTCCTCTAAAAAGCTAAACTAGATATGGGCATTTTAGTAAATTGATAATTTATCTAGTTACTTCATTTTTTGTTTTCGTTTCAAAATTTAATAAGTCTTCTTCCACTTTATTAAAACACCACCTCTGCCGTAAACACCGCCTCCGACCAACTTGACGTTGTCTCCTTCACAAGCGACCAATCGCGACGGTGAGCTACGGTGCCTTCTGTCCGTTTCCAAGCTCCTCCTTCTTGAGCAGTCTGCAATCCATCATCATCGGGTGGTCACTCTACATGCCATCGCGTCTCTCTTCCTCCTCGTCTTCAAGTAGGTGGCTCGTCAAGCTCCGCTGTGCCTTCGTCTGTGACCTCTCCTCCTCTGCAACTGTCGGTTAATCAAACCAAGGCTTGATCCTATCTATCGCCTTGAAGGGATACATTCTGAAACCAAGTGTTTTGTATTTACACAATTGGTATTTTAGCTTTTGACATTTTACTATTTAGCCCTAAAATTTCCAGATTTGCTCAGTTGTTTTTCAATTTGGTCCTATAATTTAACCCCTCTTTTATGCAGTTTAGTATACAAGTGCTATCTAATTAAAAATGGAAAACCAAAAAAAATACTATTGTCATTTAAATATTAGCTATACATATCAGAATTCTTGTAAACTTATATGTACTTGAATTTACATACACAAAATTTACAGTAGCTACATGTTTAAAATTCCACATCTACGCTAGTTAATTTGTGCAAAAACTAATTTGTACACATTATAAATTTTTAGACCAATGATTATGAAAACAATGAAAAAGTAAACAAATAAAATTTGATGCACACAAGTACAATATAATTTTGAAGTACACATGGATAATAACAATTTGTAAGTTTTAACACTTGTACATTTAAATGGTATCTAAATGTACATACAAGTCTAGTTATCCAAATGTACAACAACTTACATGTACACCGATGTATATTAGTATTTATCCATATAAATATGTGTTACCTCTCTTTATTCTATATATTTACTCTATATAAATATATATATATATA
>OVBX01004813.1:0-12850 GCA_900406325.1 Erucastrum elatum
TTATTTTTAGTTGTGAACAAATTAAAAATCAAAAATGTATTTATATTATTTTATTTATTATTTTTTAATTTTATATTTTGTAATTAATAAAATAGATTATCAAACTTAAAAAGATGATGATTATTGTGAAAATAATTAGATATTGCACAATTAAAAAGTGATGAACCAAATTATAATAATCTAAAAAAAAGATCTAAAATGTAAAAAGATATAAGAAGTGGACACATGTCAACAAAGCCCCCTTCCACATGTCCAAAGAAGAGAGAAAAGTCTATTATATATATATAGATTTACGGTTTGCAATATATTAATTCTTTGAGAAATCACATATCTATGTAGGTAGAGTTAGGTACGGATTTGGCTATTAAATGGTCAATGCGATATGCAAACACCTTCACGACAACTCGAACTACGGTCTAATAGAAAACACATGCTTCCAGAATATCGTACGATCTACATATTTGTTTTGCGTGGGTATGTATAATTTTTTTTTGGATAAAAAACCTTATTAGGTCATTGACATCCATGAGAGACTCACAACATGTTTCATTGATCATTTAAATGGTTTCAAGTGACAAGTGTGAGATGGATCTTTCAAAAGCCATCTCAAATTTAATATTTGAGTGAGGTTTTTTTTTTAAAAAAGAAATGGTTAAATCCTTGGATGAGAGGTGTGACTCACGACATGACTTCTCCTAGATATTCATACGGATGAATTCAAAGTCGTGGAGAACAGAATAGTGTAATTTAGTTTTTGTAAAAGAAAAGTCTGAATTCGGAATGTGTTAGCATCCAAAACCTATCTATTATCACTGGACCAAAATTATTTTAGTGAGTTTCTTGTACATTTTTTTAATATCTCTTATTCATATAAACATTATTAAAATATTCTTCAATACTAATGTTGCAAGAGCATCGTTAATAAGTAACTTTCAAAAGTTTCTGAAACATATAATAATAATAAGTGTATATTAAATAATTCATTTTATACTTAAAATAAAATAGAACCAATAGCACAATTACCTCTTGTCCAAAAATGCGGCCTCCGCGGGCGTTTAATTGGCGGAAATGCATGGGGCGGAGGACCACCGCCGCGAGTTGGTGTTAATCGGAGCATTAATCTGAATTTTTTTTTAAATTATCGTTTTTGTATGTTTTATGTCCCAAATCACACAGATCTCTTAAATTTGTTCTATTGTGATTAAAATCTCCCAGATTAACAAGATTAAACAATGAAATCACGAAAGAAAAAGAATTGTGGCTGCTGCTCTGTTAAAAAAATACAGGGATTTAGGCTGGAGACAGAGATACTTTCGTCTTTTCACAGTTCATCAAACCTAAAAAGTCAAGAAAACAACAAAACGAGCCTGCAACCCTTTGAACCCGGGCCTGGAACGAGTTTAGAGAAGCACATTATCACTAGATTAGGGTTCTTCGACAGTTTTACAACACATTAATTATATAATACTAAAATATGCATAAAACCCATAAAATTACTCACCGATTAATCCCTGTATAATTTCCGATTAATTGATTAGGCGCTAGGCGCTACTCGACCGCACGCATATCGCCTAACGAGTCTTCGAACAATGCAATTACCAGATAAAAAATAAAGAATATAATAGTAATATTTATATATTAAGTAATTAATTTTAAACTGAAAATAAAAGAAACAAATGGTACATTATCATATATATGTTCTCAAGTTTTCTTGGCAGATTCTTCTTTGAGTTAAGATTTTTATTTCTCTTCTTTTGTTTTTTTTTTCTTTTTTTTTCACTAGATTTAAATGTATAATAACTCATTCAGTGGATCTATGGTTTCATTGTCGTTGCTAAGGAGTTATGGGTTGTGTCACCTGTTCTAATGTTGTTCTTGTCTGGTGGTTGCAATCGGCCTTTGGTTCTCAATGGTCGTTATTCGCAAGGCAGTACTTGGGATGTCATTGATTGTCTCGGTGTCTTCAATTGGATTTCATAAGTTTTTCTTGAGACTGTATGGTGGTGTGTTTTGACTAATCTTTGCAGGTGTTTGAGACTCTATAGGCAGGATATGGTGGTGAAATCAACCTGTTTTCTTACAATTTTGTGGTGGTTGAGGCGGGCTGCATGTCCCAGGAATCATTTGGAACGTGTTTTCGCTACCTACATCTCTGATTCATATATATTTTTAAAACAATAACAATTATAATTTTGGATGAGATCATCGGAAACCAGGTATTTTAGAAGTGATATGAAAAACCAGGCATCATGTTAACAAGGTGAGTCTTCTTTCTCGTGGTTAGCGCTGATGGTTGAAAACGGCAACCAATGCCCAAGGACTTGGGTTACAATCTAACAGATGCACCGGGAACATGGTTGAGCAAAACTAGTTAGGAATATTTGAATTAGGATGCTTTTGTTTGAACCTGCTTGTAATCGAAGTTGTATTCCCATTTACGGTTTTATATTTATAAAATTCAATATTACAAAATCTAGTACATTTTATTATTTAAAAAGGTATTATGTAAAAGTATATTAATCTTTTTTCTTGGCATTAATATGTAAAATTTACCTAAACATTTAGTATCTAAATTAAAATATTAAATTAACGAAAATGATAAAGGACAGTATTCCTTATAATTTTTTTTTTATTTTTTTATTATACTATTATTTACGGAGTAATTTTTCGCAACGGAGCTCTTACGTTGAAAGTTAGAGTGCTTAATTTCGATTATACCCTTAATGAATAAAAATATAAATTCTCTAAAAACAAAAACGAATTTAAACTATTTTTATTAGATAAATTATCAAAACTAATAATAATAAGAATTATCCAAAAGCTAAAAATATATTTAAAATAAAAAGATAATTTCTATATACATTGTGTTATTAAAACAGTTAAAAGTTAAAAAAGAAACAAAAAAATACATAAATAAATATTAATCAAGTTAAGTGCTTATATAAATTATCTACAAAACAAAAATGAAATTAAAATATTTTTATTAGATAAATGAAAAATTAATAATAAAAATAATAAGAATTATTCAAAACCTAAAATATATATAATTGAAAAAATAATAATGAGCAGTATATATATATATAATATTTTTAAATGGATATATTAATAATAAATATATTAATAAATAATTATAAAATGCTTAGGCTGGACAACACCTAGTTTGTCAATATTCAACGAAGCCGAATATCAATCTATTCAGTTTGTTGGTAGTAAAATAAACATATATTCCCTCGATGGCAAGATAAAGAAAACTAATAGGGAATCACACATTTTTCAAGATGTATATCTTTAAGACCTAATACCCCATCAATTAAACTAGCATCTATTAAATTCCCGGTACACTAATTCGTTTTCAATAATTAAATTTGGTGGATTGTGATAAAAGCAGATAGTTTTCACATGTAAAATTCGATGACAGATATATAAGTACCACTGCGATAACCAACCATTCAGATTCCCGTATTTCATATATTTGATATATACTATATAATATACATCTTTCGTTTTTAATTTCAACTCTTGACTGCTCATATCAAATCTGTTTAAATCAAATTATTCTAATCCGATACAAGTTGTGAATCGACTATTGAAAAAAAACACAGCCCTATTGTTTATTTTTATTTATTATTGTTTAACTGATATACAGTTATATTATACACACTACACATTGGATACGTTTTCCGCAAGTTCTCATCGTTTTAATAAGAAATTGAATGTTCTAACTACACCACGATTTGAGCCATGTACATCTTTGCATTTTTTAGTTATCAACCAATAGGGGTGACTGTCATAGCCAGTGACAAAAAGTATCATTGGTAAGTGGTAACAATTACGAAACTTCTGATTCCTTTTTAAAAATAAGTTTAAAACAGGTATATTTTAAAGACTTTAGTCTGTTTAGTAGGTCTCACTAAATACAGAATTTCATTTGGTTAGCTATTTCTTCCTACTGAAATCATTATTATAATCTATAAAAACTGAATATTTTGTTATCGTAAGAGACTGTAAGTTACAACTTTCATATCTACAACCTCATATCTAATGTAGCATGTTTAGACTGTAACTTCAACCAATAGACATGCATTAATATATAGAAGAAAAAAAAATCTTTCAGGAATTAAAAATGATTGGTAGGCAACGTCTTATTCAAAGTAAAATAGACCAACAGATTTCATTCTTTTGTGTGATCATACCTCACAAAGCAAATTCTAGTATTGTTCTTTGAATTTTAGCCTTTATAGTTCATTCAACAAAAGATTTTGTTCCCATTGAATGGTGGCTCTTTTCAGGTGGAAAATTTTCTTCTTTGATTCTAAAGTATGCAAGTAATATGGTATCCTCTTAAATATTAAAAGTAAATAACAATAACTTTTCCAAACTTTCTTTAATTTGGTTAATATGTCTACATCACGGACACATAAACTTCTCTTTCCCGCATAACTGTTTTAGTAGCCTACCTTCTGTATCACATCACATTTTTCTGAGAATAATTTATAAAGCAAATGACTTGGCAGAACAGTTTAAAGGAAAATAATTTAGGAAAATAAAAACATTATCCAGACAAAAAATGATGCCGTCCGAACTATATTTTTCTAGCGTTGAAAAAAAAACAATTCCATTCTAACATTTTTGTATAATTTTTTCTATTTTATTTCCATGTTAANAAACATTATCCAGACAAAAAATGATGCCGTCCGAACTATATTTTTCTAGCGTTGAAAAAAAAAACAATTCCATTCTAACATTTTTGTATAATTTTTTCTATTTTATTTCCATGTTAAATTCAAGAAGTATGAATATAGCCAACAGGAGATGGAGGTGTGACATAACAAAGATTGTAGCGATGCTTGATTGGCCAAAGCCGACATAAGTAAGGGAGTTTTCGGAAACATGTTACTATTGAAAGTTTGTCCATCGCTCGGCCATGACCAATCTCTTGCACAGAAGGTCATTTTGGGTGGAACAGACATATGAGGTGTTCTCCAAGCTCTCACATAGTCCACCATTAGATTTCTCCGATTTCTCATTGTGGCATGTGATCCAGACTCATGTCTCGAGTGAAGGCACAAGTATTGTGATATTACCCAAATGACAAACCAATCACGTTTCATGAGAAGGGCATTGGGTGTTCTGAAGCAATCATGATGAAAGTAAGCTAGAGAGATGCTGGCCAAGTGATCGTAATTCACACTTTACATCAATGGTCGCAGATTCTTGATTAAGACAAGGGGTTGAGACATACTTCCGAAACGATCCACAATCACATTAGTTTCTGGAATTAAAAAAAACTACTAAGGTGCTGAACTATGTCGGAAAAAAAAAGGATGGAAAGGGATTTTGCTGATTGATGGTCTATCTCTGTAACATCCACTGCAAAATGTCCTTCCTGATTACACCATCGAACCCGCTGCCTCGACTGGCGACTGCACCGGCACTGTAATGTCTGTACTGAGTAGTAGTAATTCCATTAGGTCTAGGTGGCTGGATCATCGTCGGGAAAGGCCTGTGCTGGACGTGTTTCAGCGAAGAGAACAGGTGCCTATCGGATTCACGTTTTTGTGGACTATTCTGCGTCGTGTTTGATTTGGGACGAGTCGATTCCGACAGCCTCTTCGCCTTGTCGACGTTGGAGTTGGTGTTCTGTGGTCGAGTGCGGATCTGAGCAGCTGGTTTCATCCGGTCCAGCCAACGGAGAATCCAGTTGCCGAGATTCCGACCAACTTCAATGTCTCTATGCTGTATGTTCTTGTGAACTGAAACTGCCACGTCGAAGATTTTACGAGTCCTCCTGCAAACACACACAAAGAGAAAGAGAGTCAAAAAACTGCTAAATATCAAACCAAATTACTATAGGCTAAAATTCACATAGACAATGTTTCAATTGCTAAATATCAAACCAAAACACGAGCCAAGAGGACTTATATTTATTACAATCATCATTCCATACGACCTGATTCTATGATCATTTCACTATATACAGATTGTTGATTTCTATTGATCGTTCATCAGTATTTGAGCGATTGAAATGGAATCTACAAACGTAACATAAGAAGCAAACAAGAATCGAGACGATCTGGAAAGAAAAGAATGTCACCGATGAAGAAATTGACGGATTTTTGGATGATTGGGACTAACAATACGACGTTGGATCTTCAAGGCGAGCCTGTAAGTCCGCCTCAGCCCCAAGAAGTAGGCTGTTCCCAGCGTTATCTCCCACAGCACCATCGTTCCTCTTCCAGAATATTCTTCTTCGGTTCGGATGATCCCCGTTTCTCTCAGTCGCTGATCTCCGCCATTTCGAGTTTTATCAGTGACGCAATCCTCATCGTCCATTTTAACTTAATGTGCGAAGATGGGCCAAGCCGCCCATTTTTATAATGGATATGTTAAAGCCCATACTAAGGCAGGAGTGAGTAGACAAGTTCTCGTGTTGTTGTTCTTGCTTCTTTCAAATATCTTCACGTGTCTTTTACGTGATAAAACCCAAATTAAAGAAAATTAAAACAAATACTATCCTCTCTTGGAAGCAATTTCGAATTTCGTTTTGCTTTTTTTTTTCTTTTTCGTCCGAAAAACCCCTCTGTAATCTTGAGAACAACGGTTGCAGTTCTTACTTTAGTCAGAGAGAGAGAGAGAGAGATGAGCTTTCAGGATCTTGAAGCGGGGACGCCGTTGAGACCGCAAAGGAATTTGAGAAACGAGAACAAGGATGGAGGAGGAACAACACAAGCGGTGGCGTCTGGCATCTTTCAGATCAACACGGCCGTTTCTAACTTCCAGCGCCTTGTTAATACTCTCGGTACTCCTAAGGATACCCCCGATCTCCGTGACAAGCTGTGAGTCTCTCCTCTTTTGATCTTTAGTGTTTTTTTTTTCTGGAGAATCATGAAATTCGATCTCCGTCTAGGGTTTTCGTTTGGTTTGTCTCTCATATGTTAAATCTGCCGAATTGAGTTTCTTGCTTGAGAAGAAACTCATTAGGTTCTTCATGTCTTCCTTGATTATATCTTGGAGGCAAGTTGGACTTACTTAGGGATTGCTTTGTTTGTTGTCTGGATGGATAGGATTTTATATGAAATCATGTAATTTTATGTAAGTATAGATTTAGGGTTTGTTTCTCATGTGTTAAAATCTGACAAAAGCTTGAGACTTTACTCAATAGGTTCTTTAAGTCTTCCCTTGATTATGTCTTTGAGACAAAACCCATTTTGAAGTTAATTAGGATTTGCTTTGGCTTGTCAGGCACAAGACAAGGTTACATATTGGGCAGTTGGTGAAGGACACTTCGGCGAGACTTAAAGAAGCTAGCGAGACCGATCATCATCGAGGTGTTGCTGTAAGTGTTTTCTTCGAGTTTGAAGATGTTTTGTCTATTTTTCATTCACTAATTTTAGAAGATTTGTGCAGCAAAGTAAGAAGATTGCAGATGCTAAGCTTGCAAAGGATTTCGAAGTAGTGCTTAAAGAGTTTCAGAAGGCACAGCGGATTGCTGCTGAAAGGGAAACTTCTTACACCCCTCTCGATCCAAAAGGTGATCTTTCTTCAAGGTAATCTTGAATCTGCCCTTTTAAATTGATTGATAGCTCCAGCTTTTCCTTTGTTGGAAGCAAAAACTTGTTGACTTTTAATATATTTTAACTGTAACTGTCTTAACTGGTAGCTCTTCACAGGAGTAATATCCCGTGTTCTTACATCCAGCTTGATGTCATTACTAATGTTTCTATATATCATATACCACAGTGAAGTAGACATTGGCTATGATAGATCACAAGAGCAGCGTGTCCTCATGGAATCTACAAGGTAAGTAAGTTTTACTCCGCATACCTCTCTGTAAAAAACAAACTCCTGCGTTCATGCTTTGTGTGACCTCTCGTTCTTCATCTTTAGGCAAGAAGTTGTATTGCTTGAAAACGAAATATCCTTCAACGAAGCGGTGATAGAGGAAAGAGAACAGGGGATACTGGAAGTTCAGCAGCAAATCGGTGAAGTGAACGAGATTTTCAAAGATCTTGCGGTGTTGGTTCACGATCAAGGAGCCATGATAGGTGAAATCTCTCAACTCTCAAGAAAATCAATGCTTTGAATCCTAATCGCTTCTTATAATATCTTTCTTGCAGATGATATTGGTAGCCATGTCGAGAATGCACATTCCGCAACAGCTCAGGGGAGGTCTCATCTCGTGAAAGCCTCCAGGACACAACGATCAAACTCGTCTCTGGTAAAAATGGAAAAAAAGGAGAAGGGAATAACAATGTTTCAGCTTTCATCCACTTTACCTTTTTTTTTCATGTTCCTCACTCTTTTCTTTTTTACTTATGGTTATTACGCAGATGTGCTTACTAATGGTGATATTTGGTATCGTTCTACTCATCGTTGTCATAGTACTCGCAGCTTGAGATCGGCTGAAACACACAAATCTTGGTTAAACATTCAAGAGAAGTCTGGTTTTGGAACAGAATTCTTGAGTGTTTGAACTTGTCTCTGCATATTCCCTCTACTCCCTAGCTTGTCTTTCAATTGCTTGTAAAACGAGTTAGTTTGTGCAGCTATTTCAATGGTGTTTAATTGTTTTTGTCGAATGGTTTTAGGCCGCAATACTATTTATAAAACATATATTAACAAAAAAAAAAGAAACAACAAAAATCGCTGCAAGTTGGCAAGTAACCAGCATCTTTATTTTATTATATCAAAACAAAGTAGCAGTTGAAATTTTAAAATTCTGATAATAATCATATGAAAAGAAACACACTGTTCATGATTTTTTTGTTGAAATTTATTATTTATTTACTCTTAGAAAAAAGAAAAAAGGGTATTTATTAGTTATTACTATCTTCCCAACTATAACAAAGATTCTTACTAGATGTAAGGAGAAAAGAAGAAAAAAATGCAAACGTTATAAATCTCAAAACTACTGACCTATTTTTATCCTGTAAAATTTTCGGCAAATCGATCACCACTACCTGAAAACCACATATGTTTGAGGTTGTTACAAGTGTGACTGACAAGTGCCATACAGTGAGATGATCATCATCAACTAATTTTTTTTTATGTATTTAGCGACCAAAAAGCTCCTTATGCAACCTTGGACTTGAAAATCACAAGTGATAATAACAAATAGATGTCACTTGTGAGAGAGAGACGTCACCAAAACCCACTCACACTCTCTATTCCACCACCGCATTACCACGGCATCCCCAAAGTCCCATCTCCGTCCTCATTTTCATCATCAAGCTCCGACTCATCATCGCCGGTTCAGACCTTGAACGATCTCGAGAAACTCACCGTTTTAGGACAAGGAAGCGACGGGACAGTTTACAAAACCCGTCACCGGAGAACCGCAGCTCTCTACGCATTAAAAGTCATCCGGTCAGATCTCAGCGACACCACTCTTGAAGCCGACATTCTCAAGAGAATCGAATCGAGCTTCATCGTTAAATGCTACGCCGTTTTTGCTGATACATCCGATCTCTGTTTCGTGATGGAGCTCATGGAGAAAGGGTCTCTTCAGGATGCGTTGCTTGCTCGACACGTTTTACCTGAGCCGGTGATATCCACTCTAGCTAACAGAATCCTCCAAGGGTTACGTCACCTTCAAGAAATGAGAATAGTGCATGGAGACATAAAGCCTTCGAATCTACTCATTAACGAGAAAGGAAAGGTCAAGATTGCGGATTTTGGTGCGAGCCGGATTAATGTAGCCGGAGGGGATTATGGTTCGAGCGGGACGTGTGCGTATATGAGTCCTGAACGTGTGGATCCAGATAAATGGGGTTTTGAAGAGGTTGGTTTTGCAGGGGATGTGTGGTCTTTAGGTGTTGTGGTTCTTGAGTGTTATCTTGGAAGGTATCCATTGACTAAAGTTGGAGATAAACCGGATTGGCCGGCTCTGGTTTGTGCGATTTGTTGTAACGAGAAAGTGGAGATTCCAGTGAGTGGTTCGTTGGAGTTTAGAGATTTTGTTGGGAGATGTTTGGAGAAGGATTGGAGGAAGAGAGGCACTGTGGATGAGCTTCTTCATCATCCTTTTGTGCAAAAACAGATAGTATTAGACCAGTAGCTATCTCTCCAACAAGTCAGAACTTGTGGTCTGAATATTTTGTTTTCGGTTTTGTTTTAAAGATTGATTACTACCATTTCAGTTTCTTCTTGGAACTTTTTTAATTTTTGTTAGGAATATAAATTTAGTAGTTTTTTAACACTATAAATTTAGTAGTTTAAAATGTCTACTTGTATATAATTTTAACGGTGTAAAGTAGGATTTAATAATGACAAACAATGGATCAAACGAACATAGGATATTCTGTTGACAAAAATTGAACAATAGATTGAAACAAAGAGGCGAAAAATTGAACAATAGATTGAAACTTCGACATAGATTCACCACACCTTTATAGAGTGTGTAAATGAATAGTTATAAGGAAGTTTGATATAAGAAGGAAGAAATAAAATGATCAATGCATGAGATGGAGCATGATTTCTTAGGGAACATAGTAGTTGTTACTTCAAAAGACTTCAAAACTTCCAATATCACGGATTTTGCCTGAACCAACATTGTGAAGATATATAAGAAGATATATAAGCCGAGATATATTTGAGTTAACAGAGTTTTTTTGTCTGATTGATAACTAACTACTAAAGTTATATCGGTTACCTTGAGAGATCTATGTTTTCAGGCGAGAGGAGACCCATTTGTTGAGTCAGATTATCCATCTGTTTCTGCTCTGTCTCACTGTCCTTGGTTCTAACATCCACTGGTGCAACTTCCATATCATCTGGAACCGGGCTTGACATGAGAATGTCTTGAAAGAGTGAAGCGTAATCATCAACCGAAGGTTCTAAATCGGGGTCCCTCAGAATGTCGTCAATGTCAAAGGGTATATCATCATTATTGAACAGATCTGAATCTAGCATAGGACTCAAATCTTCTATGTTTGTTTCCAAGAAATTCTCTGTAGGCACCTCGGCGATATTCTCCGGCAGCATATCAGCAAATTCGGGTAGAGATAGATCATCAGGTAAAGGAATTGCTTCGTCAGGTGTTGGAAACTCAGCTACTGTTACATTTTCAGGAGTTGCTCCACTTGGTGATGATGATGATTGTATCTCAGAAGCTGTTGGCATCTCCTTAAGAGTTGGACCCGCTACGTTGTTCGACGAAGTCTCCATCTCTGTTCCTTCTGTAGTAGTAGTAGAAGTACCGTCACCTAAAAGGAAACCATCATCGCCGGATTTGTAAGGTTCCATCTTCATAAGCTGACTAAACATTGCCTTTGCTTGCTCGTGCATTGGAGGTTGATACTTCACTATCTGTCCATCTGGAGAAGCAGATTCCTTATTATTACTGACAATGCCCTCTCGCCTGAATCTTCGCTTCTTACTGGTATCACTGATTCGCCTACTACTCTCGTTCTGCTGGTTCTGCTGCTGTAAGAACTGAGATAGAAAATGAGGGCTTTGGACTGCCTTTGCAAGGAACGACATTAACTGTTGTTGCCGATTCTCCATGCCCTGGAGACGCTGAACCATGGTTTGAAGTTGGTTATCAGTGGATTGTTGCTGCTGTCTTAATCTGACGAGTTCTTGCATGAGGACGTTTTTATCTCTTTTAAGCCTCTCGACCTCTTCTTTGAGACCAAACTTGCCAACTTCAACACATGAACTTACAGATGAGTTCTGCCCAATCGAGTGCTGAGATTGCTGATGTCCATGTCCATGTGCAGGTTTTCGCCGAGTTATTGTTTTTAGCAAGTGCTTCTGACCTCTTAGGAAACCTTCATTCGCAAATTCCCATTTATCTGGGTCAACCTTCCGGAAACCCTGTTTCAAGAAAAGGGGAGTGAAAATAGATTCCATCATTACAAATGAGAAGGAGGTCGCCCCCATAAGGTAACACTGTGACGTGCAAATCTAATGACTCCAACACAAAGCCTAACTGCCAACAATTCACAGATTCAAACAGCCAGAGACAGAAAATAACTTATTAGTTGGAATCACATGCTCCAGAGAAATTATCATTCAGAAGTCAAGTAAACTGCTGATACATGTACCTATTAACTAAAGGAGAAAACAAATATCCAATAGGGATCACCCAAACCAAAGGAGAAAACAAATATCCAATAGGGATCACTAAGAACTAAGAGAGTAAAAGGTCTCTATGGTATACCAGTATAATCTTTATTTTAAAAGAGTGTATATGGAATAAACTAATAAAGATATCTGCAGAAAAAACCCAGCTTATTTGAGTGCATTCACCCTTTTGCAGCATTAGAAGCAAACTCTGATCTAAATATTGGGCAGTATAAGCTCCATTCAGCACGACCTTGAATAGAGCAAAGCTTATATAGGCAACATAAATTCCATCCAGCCTATATGAGCAGATAACTACTTAACCTAAATGCAAACTACACAAAGCAACTGGATGATTCCAGTAACTGACATGACATGCCAGATAAAGATGTAAAGTCACTAGTGATCACGTTTGCCTTTTAGGTTTTCAGAGAGATGCTCTCTCTTCGAATATTTGGCAACAAGATGTTGCGTAGTATAACAGAAAGTTGATAACCTTGCATTCAGGTCATGATCAACATGAGACATGCTCTCTCATTTTTTTTTCCTGTATTTCTTCTTTCTTCTCGTTTATAATGGCTGAGAAAATTCAGGAAGATTCATTACTATCTTCCGAGAGTTCGACTATTACTACATCAATCAAAGGATACATCTTTATCTAACTTTCACATCTCCTAGTTGGCTTGAAACATTAAGTGTAAGTTTCATCAACGCCCATAAAACAAAATCTACTATTCCATCTATGTTATTAACTACACTGCAACTGATTTCAATTGCAAAAAAA
>OVBX01004814.1:0-13982 GCA_900406325.1 Erucastrum elatum
ACTCGGCCGCTAGAGAGTTCCGTGGTCCCAAAGCAACGACCAACTTCCCTTTCAGCGGCGGCGACGGCGGAAACGCTTTGGGGACGCATGTGACGGCGCGTGAGGGAGTTTGTGGGAACAATGTTTCTGGCGTGTTGGCTCCGGCGGCGGTGAAAGCGGTCGCCGGATTTTTCTTAGATCTCCCGCATGATACTGCGTCGAGAGAGGAGGAGCTGGTTCGAGGTTTCCCAGTCCGGTTCGAGCCAATCGAAATGGGACTGAGTATCGGTCACAAAACCACTGATTTGAATCTAGACCTTAGCTTAGCTCCATCGATGGACGTTTAGATTATTATTTTTTTGTGCTCGAGCTTAATCTTTAATTTAACAATATTATCCTTTTCAGTTTGTCTTGAAGAAATACATTTTGTCATTTCTTTATTGTGTCTGTGCTGTACTCCTATTGGTAGATTTTATGTTCTACTGTCCTTCGGTTTTATATCATTTGTTGTAAAAATGTTTCTACTGTACTTAGATTGGTCAATTTTAGACGTTGGAGACAGAAAGAAACCGAAGCAGTAAAAACCTTAACTACTAGTGACATTTTACTCTATGCTTAAAAACTAAAAAAATGGTAATTTGAATATCAATTATTTAAGAGGACCTACTAAAGTCTTAACCATTTGATTTGGGTTTCGTGTTGACGGGGTGAGCCGATGAGGTATTGGTGTCAGGTGGGTGATCACGTGTGCTTTTTGCCGTCCAGAAGACACGTCGTAGAATTACAAAACTTATCTTATTCTTTCCATTGTCTTCACGTTCTCTCTCACATCGTGGCGGTACTCAGGTAATAATGAATCATGGCGATACGTAGATATGGACTTACTATAGATTTATTATGTTTCTTCTCCGTCTATGTTATAATATGAAGGATTATAATCCACAACTGGAGTGTATGCATGTTAGTAGATCCCAAACATGCATGTATGTGTCTCGTATAATGTAGTGTTAAAGGACACGTCTCAGTGTGTACATCTGTGAACCATATACACATGCCTCTTCTGAAAACTAATTGCTCTCGTGAGGTGTCCGAAAAAGAACTTATCAGAGTATTTTATACGATAAAGTATATGATCAAATCGCCTATAATTTCCTAGTGGAACCGTATACAACTATATTCTCATCGACAAACGTAACCAAAAACATAACACGTTTCAACTTGAGAGACGAATAATTTGAGAATAGTGCAAATGAATCTATTTATACATGTGATCATTATTCATGAACAGTACACGTTTCAGAATGAATGAACACTTTTATATATTATCGTTTTCTTGAAAGGAACGGGTATAATATTCGTATTATAGTTTAGACGTTCTTTCCCGTCCTGAACATCCTACTTGTTTTTTTCCCTTAATATAAGAGCTACTATCAAAATCCAATGGTTATTGGTCGTTAACGATATGGCGGAGCTGTGTATACATAGAAGCGAAAATATTCATAGAAATAGTGAAACATTATACAACCCGAGTCCACATGATAGTATGATACAAGTCGAGACGCATTATTGGGTACAATCCACAACCAAAAAGAGAGAATTCTAGAATAAACGACAATACATAGACGATTAGCTCTCATGGAAATCCGTAAAACAATAAAATCTTCAAAACAAATTTCAACAACAATCCCCCCGTGCATATTGACCAAACCGTTGCACACTGATCATGTTCCATATGATTCATGAACGTAAATTAAACCCCCCACCGAAATATAATTCTCATGTCAGATTATTCTCTCCATCGACCACTCCATCAAGTCAAAAGATCATTCACCCACTCAATATCAGGGTCACCACAAGAACCATCCTCAAAGCTAGTCTTGTCCCTAACCGCCGCGGCAGGCTTGAAATCATTAATTTGTCTCTGGCGGGGAGTGAAGTCATCGCTGAAAAAGTTTGCCCTAGGCGAGTTGGTTAGGTAACTTGGAGTGGAAGGCGAGAGGGAGAACTGTAAAGGACTGCTTTGTTGTTGCTGTTGCATATGGAAACGCTGGTTGCTCAAACCGCAGGACGAAGCAAACGCCACAGCTGCCGCAGAAACAGGAGTTGTAACAGGCGAAGAGGAACTCACCTGCAAGGCTTCCGCTAGGGTAATAGAATCCAACGAATTAACAAGCTCGCTTAAGACATCTTTATAGTTAACTGACCCAGCGGCCGCACAACTCCTCAGCCTTGAGAAGGAAGCGGCTTTGTGAGCCGGAGACAAGGGTGGAGATGAGGAGGGAGACCGGGAAAGATGAGACAAGTTACCCAAAAGAGTACTTGTCGGAGAGCTGCTGCAAAACAAGCAGCAAGGGTTCTTGGCCGGCGGAGAGTCAGAGGCGGCAGATGAGCCTTCCGGTGGAAGAACCCTAAGCTGACGTGGTGAATGAGCAAAGAAACATACTTTTCTCTTACAGTGTTTACCGTCTTTACAAGCTTCAGTACGGTAACGGATAGGATGGAGCCAACACTCAAAGACTCCATGAGCAAACTCGCAGTCGTCTCCACGGCTACAATCACCACCACGGCGAAACTCAGGACAAACCTCACCCGAGTACTGAAACCGACGAGGATCACGACGGCGAGCTTTCTCTCCGGGATGAGCAAAGGGGCAATCAGTCCAGTCATGGCTTCGGCTACGGGTGCAACGACGGATCTTGAATTCGAACATACGGAAATGATCGCTTGCGTAAGGATCATCGGTGTCAGAATCATAACAATACTCTTTAGTATCTTTGGTGTTGTTGTTGTCCTCGTTGAAGCTGTCCTCTTCGTGTTCAGATATGGAGATCTTGTTGCTCTTGTTGTTCCAGTTATGTTTACGTGGAGAGGAACGAGGGGAAGACTCTCCCGGAAATGACTTGGAAGATAAGAGAAGCTTTCGCGGTGGGATCTCCACCGTTGGTCTCACGACGTCCATGACTAACAATAAGTCGTGTTTTGGTTATTCTTGTGTTATGTGTGTTATAGTTTGAGAGATGAGTGCAAGATGAGAGAACATGATATTGCATGTGGTGTATTTATATGGGGGTTTGAGTATGGATACAGACATGACGATAATACGTTAAAACATGCATTAAAATATTGTTAGTTTTAGCTTTTTAGATTATTACATTTATTTATGAATGGTGATGAGATGTAATAAGAGGACAAAAGTTGAAGGGAGAAGTGTGAGATGGTATGGGGTGAGGAGTCGTGGCAAGAGAAGAGAAGAGTCAAGGAGAGGTTTCATGCAAAGAAGCAGGAGCTGCCTTTCTCTCCTTGCTTCAGACCTAACACATGTGCTTATGTTTTCATCATCATAGTCACTTCTTCTCTCTCCCTTATCAATATCCATTTAACTATATATATCGTCCTTTTCTAATTTGTTTTCTTGTAAAAGTAATAAATAAGTAGAAAACCCACTTTTCTTCATTACAAATTTATTAAATATACAAGATTATAGCTCATACGAACCTAAAAATGAACTAGTTTGATTAATGTACATGATTCAATAATATAGTGGCATATTTAATTTTATATTATACAATTTAGAGGGTTCATAATTTGCATACATCGAATCTAACAAGACTTTGCAACACATAAAGGATATGCACAAGACAGCGCCGGCTCAAACATATCCTAGGCCCTAGGGCAGAAATAAAATGTTGGCCCTTCAAAAATAACAATATTTCTAACTTTATTTTAAAACTAGTCTTATTTTTGTTATTAAGCATTCGAGGCAAAAAAATCTAAACAATAAGAACTAACAAAACAACGTAGAAAAAGATACACCAGTAGGGATCCAAAATAAACTAACACATTTATTTTGCGTATGGATGACTAAAGATCTTCATATAAGAACATCATATTTGCTTCTAGAATAGATGAAACTCAAAGGAGATAATCTCTATATTAATCCAAAAGCATCACGTTTCAGAATGAGTTGAAAACGATTGTCATTCTCTTGTTATTACTCCAGTAGAAGCCACCGAGATAAGACAATTCTCTATTTTTTTCTATTAACAGAGTCAGAAAGATTACCGTTCCATAGAACTTCATGCTGTCTTTCGAAATAACCATATTTTAAAACTAGTCTACGAACCCTTTTTTTATTAACTTGGGCTATTTTATCTACTAGACAAGACGTTACAATAACTTCAAATATAATACTCATTTAATTTCAGAAAAAAAAAACGAAGGCTTACCAAAAAAGAAAGACAATATCAATCAATCATTGGTCCACATTAAACCGATCAAATCTATCAAACTTTCAACGTGTACTAATCGCAAGGCCCATAAAACCTAACGTTCTCTGAAGATAATTTTGTTGTCTTATTCTTTTATACCTAAGAACAGTATTGTGATCTGTGGAGAGGAGAACAGTACAGTGACTTGTGAGCACACAGCACATTATGTGACCCTTGGTTTCTGGACCCCGTTATGTACCCCTTAGACCATCCTTATCGGGCGTCTTTTGCTCGTCTCTATCCCTTATTTTTATTAAAAAGAAAATGAAAAATAGGAAAAATAGATGGAGACGTTTCTAGTTTCGGACCAAAGAAGAAACGTATATTGAGACAGGTGTTGCCCTTTGGGCGTTCATCTCTCTGAGAAGAGAGAGAGAGTTGAACCAATCTCATCTATTTTCATCTTTGCTTCTTGTAGGATCCAGAATCAATTGAAAATCAAATTATTTTGTTGTTTTCTTGTTGTCTGGTTGATATGAACGAGACCGGTGGTTCAAGGAGCCGAAGACTTCTGAGTTCCGACGTTGCTCAACTTTCTTCTCAGAAGCCGGAGACTTCCGACAGAGTTATGTCTCCTCTCTGCCTTCATTCGTGCCGCCGGAGATGTCCTCTGACTGCCTTCATCCGCTCTGCCGCTTCTTCCGTACGAGACTCTCGGCTTCTCTCCGTCTCTAGAATCCTCTCCTCTTGACGGTAGCCTCCCTCTCTGGATTTCTTTCGTCGGTGGTTCCTTTCTTCTGTCGTCGACTCGAGTAGTCATGTATGGGTTTCTCATCGGAAAATTTCAATTTTATTTACTCGTTCAATTTTAGCTTCTGTTGAATTGAAAGTTTAGAGCTTTTGAGAATTTAGGAACTGAGAGATCGTTGATGAACTACGAACTTCCTCTGGTGATATGTTAGTCCTGCGTGTTGTTGTTGTTTACGGGTTCCACTTACTGATTTCTTCAAATCCATCCGTGGGAGACCTGTTGTTGTCATGATTCTTGTTTGTGGAACTAGTAACTACGTTCTAGTTGAGTCTCATAACTGAGCTGTGATTGGTGAAACATGACAAGATGGAGAGGCAGGAGGCAGGTCAAAGCAAAGTAGAAGTGAGAAGAAGAGTCACAAAGCCATGCTAAAGCTGTGAAACTCATCGTCCAGCGCGAGTCGTCGTCCAGCGCTGCAATGGTGCAGGATGATGATGAGCCTGCTCTCAAGGCTGCTGATGGAGATATTGTCTCTGCTATCATGGAGTACTCAATTGAGGTACTGAAAACATGAATTGTGGGTTGTTGTTGTTGTTGTAACTTAACCAATACACTTTGTTATCTCAATTAAATTATGTTTCTGTGATTTGTTTTGCACATTATGTACGAGGTAGGAGAGGTTTATATGGTGCTTTGGTGTTTAGGATGATCAATGCTTGTCTTAAAAATGTGCTTGTTCTCTTGTTCTGATTATGTTCAAGTTCTTGTGCTTTGTCTTGTTCTGTTTCAGTAATGAGAATGATATGCTTCAGGTTTTTGGTTGTGGTTATTGATTCATGTTTTTGCTTATGGTTATTGATTCAAGTTCTTGTTCTTCATTTTTATTTTAAAAACTCTAAAATAAGAGACCTGCAATGGAGGTCACCAAATCTCAATGTCTTTAACTAGGTCTCTTATTCTACTTTTCCTCTTAAATACCATTAAACAAAGAATAAGAAACACAATCACCATCTCTAGGATAATGATGCTCTTAGTCTCTGGGCCCTGGGGCGAGTGCACTGCCCGCCCTCGTACTTAAGCCGCCCCTGGCACAAGATTAAATACAAATCCAGCTATAAAAGATGTTTCGGAAAATACGTCTTTCTATCTCGTACGCCATTTATCATCGGCGTTATACATGAATTAAATATACTTTACTTTTGTATTTCTCAAAGGTCCAGGGTGCATGTGTATGTACAAGTGTCACATTTTCGATTGGTTGCGTGGCTGTGATGGAAGCAAATACATTTTTGGTTTCTACCTTCATGGTTTCAGCTCAAATATTAATATTTTTGATAACTTTTTATAACTTTCACGTCCAATTTTTTTCTAAAATAAAAAAAGTTCGAATATGTGTGTTTTTATAGAATTGGATAGAATCACAATAAAAAGAAATACAAATGAAGCGGTAATTTTACACTAGATTATAAGAGATAAGTATAATTAATAATAATTGTTTGACGGCAAAAAGAACATTGTTTTTGTTTTATTATAGGTATTAATTTCCGGTTTTGAGTAAGTGCAATGTTTTTGGACCGGTATTCATTTTGGCATCACTGTGACTCTAATTTGGAGGTATCATCTATATGTCCTTACATGCGTCATTGTTTTGCAAAATGACAAACTCCAAAGCTTCTAAATCTGGTGCTTGTTAGGGAAACAATCTTATTGTTTTGACGGCAAAATTTGTTCGATGATATAATTTGATGAAAAGAGTTATTACATTCGATTCAGAGGGACCTTGAAGGACCTATACGCATTTAGGTGAAGAGAGTCTGTGAATCTGTGATGCCCGTATAGAGCTAAACAGAAAACATATTCAAGGAAAAAAAAATCGATCAGTAAAAAAAACAATTTCGCTGGAGGTAAAACGACGCCGTTAAACAAGAGAGATAGATAATCATCAAAACGACGCAGTTTCGAGGATGAAAATAATATAGCCGTTAGAGAGAGGAGCCGAATGCAGAGAAAAGGAAATAAATCTTTATTCGAAATCTGACCGTTGCGAAGTTCCTTCTCCCTTTTTTATTCAGAGATTCACAGACACATTCCCTCTGCAAAAGAAGGAGCCAAGAAAGAACCCTAATTCCATTTCCCCTCACTCTCTTTCCTAGTTCGGTGATTCGATCCGATATCAAATGGAAGGAACAACAACGGCTCCGGCGGAGGAACCGATCGGTAGTGTTGCGACGGCGATCGTCGATCAGTCGTACGAGTTCTTGGCGCCGCGGTGGTTTGATTTCATTAACGGAGAGACGGAGGACGAGGCTCGCCGTGCAGAGCTCTGGTTTCAATCGGCTCTGAGCTGCGCTCCTTCTCGTGAGTACTCGTTTGATCTCTGGTTTCAGAATCGTTGTTAGATCTGTGGATTTGGAGTTCTGATTGAGTCTCAATTTCGTTGGGTAGTGATTAGGGTTTAAGTTCGAGAAGCGAAATTAGGGATTGCGCGTTGATTGTTCGATTGATTGCAAGTTGAAATGTATGTTCAATTTTGTATTTATCTTTTGTTTTCTTGTGTGTGTGTGTGTTTGCAGCATCGGTTCCTAGAATCAAAGCAAGGAGATGTTTCAAGGTAGAGACAATGTGTAGCTTCAATGAAGAAGAGGAAGAAGAAGATAAATCAATAAAGGTTTTGCCTCAAATCAACAATGATTTATATAATCTATTGCAAGCAGGAAAGTTTTTCTTAAGATTGTAGTCTTTCTGAATACGCAGGATAAAGAGCTCTCAGAACCAGTAGCTGCAACTATTGCTTCACAACCGGAGCCTGATATTATTGTCACTGAGGCTAAGAGAGAAGAAGTTAATACTACTGAAGCAAGCACAATTAAGCCAGACGCAGCAGATTCAACAAGGTTCTTTATTTATCTTTCTTTGGGAGTTTGTTATGGCGTTTGAGTATGATGAGTTCTAAATGATCTTTCTTCTTGTTCATTCAACAGAAATGCCAAGGACAAAACGCCTAAGCAGATAGAAAACAAGGAGAACATTCCTCCTCCTCACAATACAGAAGCCTGCACACCGAGACCACCACTGCAGTCATCTCATGGAGGAAAGTCAATGGACCTTAAGAAGCAGCAATCTGCGAGAAAGATAGCTAGTCTTTTGAGGAATCCATCTGCACTTAGGCCGAAAAACCAGCTACACTCGTCTCAACTGAAAGGAACTAATCAGAAAAGTGTGAAAAGGTATACACTCTTAACAAAACATTCCGATACCCGGATCTGGTTTCACGTTCCTCTAGTAATCGTTTTTTGTTATGTGTTGATGCCTCACTACAGGGAAACGAATCCCAAGAACATGGCTGGCACTACCAATCTGATTCAGGATAATCAAGCCATCAAAAAGCAAAAGCTAGATGATGGAAAATCAANGTTATGTGTTGATGCCTCACTACAGGGAAACGAATCCCAAGAACATAGCTGGCATTACCAATCTGATTCAGGATAATCAAGCCATCAAAAAGCAAAAGCTAGATGATGGAAAATCAAGACAGGTGAGCCAAATTTATTACAGCATCAAGCTTAAATATATACCTCTTTGCATGACTAAAACTGTCTCCTCCTCATCATTGTTTTACTAGNCTGTATACCTCTTTGCATGACTAAAACTGTTTCCTCCTCATCATTGTTTTTCTAGATTCTTAATCCGAAGCCAACAACTCTGCTCCACAAGACAAGACAAGGTCTCGTTAACACCGGTTTCAACGTATGCCCTTCGGTCACTAAGCAAACTCCGAAGGAGAATAGAAAGGTATCTGTTCTGCTTCATGGATGCTTATCTAAAGTTTTTTGACAGGCCCTGGTTCAGAACTCTTGTGTGTTCATTCACTCTTTAGGTTTATGTCCGTGAGCAAGTTGCACCTTTCATGTCAACTGCTGAATTGATGAAAAAGTTCCAAACAAGCACGCGAGACTCGTCACTGCCTTATACCAACACTTCACTTCCACAGGTAAAATCTTAATCCTTTTACTTTACTCGTATCTTTTTCTTTTCTCGGTATATCTTCAAATTAACTTCCAGGACACTGCTGCTTCCCTTGAGCAGAACCGAACCAAGTTGACACTGACAAAACCAAAGGAGCCTGAATTTGTGACATCCCAACGAGCTCGTCCTGTAAGAGTGAAGAGCAGCGCAGAGCTTGAGGAAGAAATGTTGGCAAAGATTCCCAAGTTTAAAGCTCGACCTGTGAACAAGAAGGTAATGCATCTGGTTTCACTGTGGTATATATATATCTACACTTCATAAAGAGAAATCTAAAACAAAACAATGCGTTCTCTTTTCTGATGCAGATTTTGGCAGCTCCAGCTTTGCCTGCGCCTCAAAGAAGCACACCACATCTGCCAGAATTTCAGGTAGAGACAGACATTCAGAGAGTATCATCATTTTAGAAACGAATCTGTTATTGATCTACAAGAGGCTCATATCTTACCATTGCAGGAATTTCATCTTGAAACAATGGCTAGGGCTAGCCAACATGCAGATGCATCTTCAATTGCTTCAACAGAAATGTCTAAGCAGACTGAGCATACTGATTATAGGCCTCACCTTACTGCACCAAAGAGCCCCGTGCTCCAAACAATGCTAAGAGCTCGTCCTACTAAAGCAAAAACTACTGCGGAACTTGAACAAGAGGAACTAGAGAAGGCACCAAAATTCAAAGCAAAACCTTTAAACAAAAAGGTACTACTAACAAGTGTTATAGATCACTGCATATACTTCATATTATCCCGATCTAACTTTTAAGCACATAAACACATCCAGATATTTGAAAGTAAAGGAGAGATGGGCATCTTTTGCAACATGAAGAAGCACGCAACAATACCTCAAGAGTTCCACTTTGCGACAGATGAGAGGATATCTCGGCCATGTCCTGTTGAAGATATATTCGACAAGGTTTGTATATAGATCACTGCATATACTTCATATTATCCCGATCTAACTTTTAAGCACATAAACACATCCAGATATTTGAAAGTAAAGGAGAGATGGGCATCTTTTGCAACATGAAGAAGCACGCAACAATACCTCAAGAGTTCCACTTTGCGACAGATGAGAGGATATCTCGGCCATGTCCTGTTGAAGATATATTCGACAAGGTTTGTATATTTTCAACTAACAGAACCTGCTTTTATGTTCCACTGGATATCGTCGTGTTTGACACAAACTTCTTCTTGTCAGCTCTCATTGACCTCTGACTCTTGCCATGAAAAGCCTCTACCAAGGAACACAGCTCCAAACCCCTTCAATCTAAGGACAGAAGTATGTACTACTACGAACAACTTCTTCTTTCAAGTCAAAAGTGACTTGACTTAGCCTAGCCACTAAAGTTTACTGACCGTTGTTTTTATTACTTTGTGGCATCAAGGAACGAGGTGCTGAAAAGGAGAAAAGGTTTGTAATGGAAATCACTCAGAAGATGATAGGAGATGAAAGGGCCAGAGTTCCAAAAGCAAGCCCATATCCTTACACAACCGACTATCCCGTGGTATGACATACCTTCCTTGCTTTGTTGTCTTTTTTTTGAGTTGAGAAAGAGATGATGATGGTGTTGAAAATGTTACGGTTTTCAACTCTCAGGTACCACCAAAACCAGAACCCAAGCAATGCACAAAGCCAGAACCGTTCCAGTTAGAGAGTCTAGTGAGGCACGAAGAAGAAATGCGAAGAGAAAGGGAAGAGAGGATGAGAATGGAGAGAGAAGAAGCTCAGAGGAGACTCTTCAAAGCACAGCCAGTTATTAAAGAGTAAGTGACCTGCCCTTTTACTATTTTCCATATATCCAGAAATCTTATCGAAAAGCTAACTCTATAGCTTGTAATGAACAACACAGGGACCCCATCCCTGTTCCAGAGAAAGTACGAAAGCCTCTCACAGAGATTCAGGAGTTCAACCTCCATGTAGAGACTCGAGCGGTCGAGAGAGCAGACTTTGATCAGAAAGTAAGGCTTTTCTGTCATTTTTTCTCTGAACTCAAGGTTTGCTCTCTCGAGAGCAGACTTTGTATGCTTACATAAAGCTCTGAACTGACAAATTGTCATTTTTTTCTGGAACAACAGATCAAAGAGAAGGAGAATCAGTACAAGAGATACCGTGAAGAGACCGAAGCTGCAAAAATGGTATGCAAACACACACACACTTAACTTGTACATATATCTCACAAACTTTGCTCAAATGTAATGGAAAAGAACTTGAAAAACGTTTCGCAGGTGGAGGAAGAGAGGTTTCTAAAGCAAATGAGAAAGACGATGGTTCCTCATGCTAGACCTGTGCCTAACTTCAACAAACCCTTCTTACCTCAGAAGTAAGTTCCCACATTCAATAGAAAAAGAAACAATTTTCTCTTAACCTACTGACGACTAAAAAACATTATCTCAAACACAGGTCCAACAAGGAGATCACGAAACCAAAATCCCCAAATCTTAGAGTGATCAAAAGAACTCAGAGAAGAACTATGATGGCTCCTCCACCAACTGTGTCTGCAGCTACCAGTGCTTCAGCTGGTCAGATGAGATAGTTTGCATGCATGCAGCAAACTTTTCCTGGAAGCAGCTGAAATGTTCATGAATGCTTGAACCTACATCCCCCTTAGGACTTTACTAATATAGTAGTAGTACATTCTCTCTTGTGTGCCCTTGTTCAAATGTATTAAACTTGAAATGATTATTGTGATTATATAAAATTTGTTTAATGTTTGACATTCTCTTATGAGAATCCCTTATTCAAATGTTCAACATTCATAACACAAGTATAAATTTTCTGTTCTCATCCCCACAAATTAGATAAACTTAACATGAATATCCAACTGCAGAACAGATTTAAGTTTTCACAAAATTAAAACATTATCATCTGTAATCTTTAGACACAGGTCAATAAAATGCAGTTTCTTTTGTTACCTAGACACTGCTACTCTCTAAGGTACCAAGATATTCCACAAGTCTGTTCAAGCGAGCATTCCTAACACTCTTACTACTACTAGCTCCTTGGTTATTATTATTCCCTTGCCTTGCGTTACTCCTTGTGCCGCCTCTTCCCCATGCAAGCCCATGTGATAATGTTCCTCTGCAGTCTCCATGATGCACCTCCTCTGTGACATTATTAGCGCCGTTATCAATGTTGTTTGGAGCTGAAGAAGAAGAAGGCTGAGCTGTAGAACGAGTTGCAGTGCGTCTTTTTCGTTTTCTCGGCATTATTTCGGCAGAAGTCTCAGCTGAAGAAGAAGAAGCTTTGCCTCTGTTGTTATCACCATCATCATCATCATGGGCGGCTTGTGATGTATCATGTTCCATGTTTTTTCTGTTCCTCCTTCTTCTGGAGCCACTACCACTAGGCTGTGATCTCGGTAAGACCCCTGCATCTAAAGACTTTCTTTTCACAAGGGCCTCGGATTGTCGTTGTGATACTTGAGCTATAGATGCTTGAATCTACAAAACATCAGCCATAGAAGCACAAATTGTAATAGAAGCATTTAATGTTACTTAAGTGAGTGTCTCAAACGGGTTCTGACCTGCTTATTACGAGCCAATTCATCTTCGTCAAAAGCCAAATCCTGAACAAAGAGGAAAAGCAATCTCTCATATAAGTAAAACGTTCTCTTTATAATCTTAAAATGATTTAAAAGAGAAAAAAATAAAAGTGTAGATGCTTCATTCACCTGCTCCTCATTACTATCGACATTTCCGAATGTAGTTGCAATAAAAGCATCGAATTTTGGGTCGGGTCTTAACGAACGTCGGCTGGCACAATGTTTTCTGCATGCAGGACACTCATGGTTCCTGAAGAATGCATTTTTTGCCAATTAATAAAACTCCACAAGAAGATCCCTATGTATAACAATAATGCTAAAAACATGTAAATAGAAAGCCTACCCGAATCTCATTGACTTATCAATGCATTCTTTACAAAACCGATGGAGACATCCCATGACAGTCCTTGTTTTCCTTATAATTCCTGCAATAATGAAAGAAACAAAACAGGAGCATGAGAGAAGTTGACAGTGTAAGAACAATGAGATAGTCAACACTAATGGGGGATGGCAAGAGCAGTTAAAGCTGATTGAATTTGAAATTTTTTTGCAGAAGAGCAAAGTACCTAAACATATCGGACACTGGACGTACTTACGGATATCCTCTAGCTCAACACCTTCTATAAATCTGAAAATAATTCATCAAAAGTGAGAGATGATCAACTACCATTGCCTACTGTAAGAATACGTTTTTTTTTTGTTAAGCTAAAAGAGACTCATAACACATGGAGCATGCAAGCTTAATCTACACAATGTCACACTCACGTACTAGAGATCAAACCTAATTACAATGCCACTTGAACTGTAAACTTTGTGGTTTCTGTATTGAAACACGACAGTAACACTATACCATGCAAGCAAGAACCAGTACAATGCATCAGATCAATTTCATAGTCATGTCAAGGATACTTATGTTAAATTAAAAGAGACTCATAACACAGGAAGTTTAAGTCAAATGGAAGATAAAATCATTTCAAGATTAATCTACACAATGTCATACTCACGTACTAGAGATCAAACCTAACCACAATGCCACATTTACTTTGTACTTTGTGATATCTGTGTAAAAAAGACGACAGTAACACTATACCATGCAAGCAAGAACCAGTAGAGCGCATCGGATAGAGTTCACAGTCATGTTAAGAATACTTATGTTAACCTAAAAGAGACTCATGAGTCATGACACAGGAAGCTTAGGTCAGAGGGAAGATAAATCATTTCCAGATGAATCTGCACAACGTCATACTAACTCCCCTGCTAGTGATCAAACGTGATCACAATGGCTCTTGAGCTATATAACGTGATATTTGAGTAAAAACATGATAGTAAGTAACTATAACATGCAAGCAAGAACCAATACAACACATTGATCAATTTCATACTTATGTTAAGCTAAAATAGACTCATGACACATGAAGCTTAGGTCAACTGGAAGATAAAATCATTACAAGATCAATCTGCACAATGTCATACTCTCACA
>OVBX01004815.1:0-13981 GCA_900406325.1 Erucastrum elatum
ATTTAAAATTATTATTAAAATAGTATATAATATTTAATATATTTATTTATAATGAATATATTTATAATGTATATATATAATTAAATTATTTTATTTACTAATTTAAAAATTATTTTTATATCAAAACTGTTATTTTGAAAAATAGATTGTACAATTAAAATATCTATTTTTAAAAATAATAATTTCATTTAAAATATAATTTAATTCAAAAAATAATAATTTCATATAAAATATAATTTAATTCATATTTTTAATTTAATAAAATTATATTTAAAATATAATTTATATATAATGAATTTTATATAATGAATTTTATATAATGAATTTAGAATTTAACTTATATAATTAATTTAATTAAAGACAATTAAATAATATTTAAATGTAAAGTAGTATTTCTAACAAAAATATTTATATTTTAAACTTATTTTAGAAATCAAAATTTCATTTTCTAGATCTAAAAATGATATTATGATATTATTAAATCAAGTACATGAACTAATTATATATTTTTAGAAAAAATATAAATTATAAATGCAAATTATTTTCCAAAAGCTTCATATAAAATCATTTGCCAGAGATCATTTTGGAGAGCACTAACATTTGTATATTCTTTTAGATACTAAATTTTAAAATAATTAATATATTTAATTATATAAATATGGTTTGGATATATTCAATATCCGAAATATTTTGTTTCAGATAGTGTTCCGTTCTTAAAAATAACATCTTAATAACATTACCATTTTTTGTAATTTATAGACTTGTAAGAAAATAAAATATAACATACATGAAAAAATCTAAATTTTGTAGTATATATTTAATGTGATTTTTATTTTTTAATTCTATATAATTAAAAAAAAAAATTTGAGGATACAATTTTTTTTTTATCAAATATGTATGATTTATAATCATTAATTGTCACATATATGTTAATCATATTAAGTAATTTCGTAGCTTTTATTTATTTAAAGAAACTTACGTATCTTTTATTTAAGGAAAAATTTATGATTACTAATCAATGTGATAAATAGTTTAATAATAAATATAATGTATATTTGTATAGACCAACTTATTTTTCTAAGGATTTTCAAAAATCATTCTAGTGATGACACGTGAATACAAAACATGTTATAATGTTTCAGGATTAATATATNTTAATATATTGGATATTTTAACAGTTTAAGTAATTTATTGTCGTTTTTTAAATTCAAAATAGAACATATAAGAAAAAATATAAATTTTAATTTTATAGCTAATTTAATTGTTTAATTTATTTCAATAATATAAAATTAAACAAATTTAAGGAAAGAAATTACGATTACTAATCAGTGTGATAATTAGTTTAATAATAAATATAATGTATATTTGTATGGACCAACTTATTTTTCTAAAGATTTCCAATAACCATTCTAGTGATGACACGTGACTACAAAACATGTTATAATGTTCCATGATTAATATATATGATATTTTAACAGTTTTAATAATTTATTGTTGTTTTTTTTTAAATTCAAAATATAACATATATGAAAAAATACTAAATTTTAATTTTACAGCTTAATTGATTGTTTAATTTATTTCAATTATATAAAATTAAATAAACTATGATAGAGGAGACGTTGATTGTTACCAAATCTTTATTATTTGAGTCATTAATTATCATTGATATATTAGTCGTATTTGGTAATTTCGTAACTTTTATTTAAGGAAACAAAATAAAATAGTAAATATACATTTTAATTAATTTTATGATTAGTGTAATGAAAATTATAATATATATTTAATTAGACCAACATATTTTCTAAGAATTCTGAATTATATTATGGTAATGACATGTGGCTACACTCAAAATTTCAATGCTCCACAATTAATATATAGGGGATTAATGTGTTCACACACTAATTTTCTTAGTTTTATCGGAGACNTCTAAGAATTCTGAATTATATTATGGTAATGACATGTGGCTACACTCAAAATTTCAATGCTTCACAATTAATATATAGGGGATTAATGTGTTCACACACTAATTTTCTTAGTTTTATCGGAGACAATTTAACGTGTTCACGTACTAATATTTTTTAATCCTCTCTTTTTTAGTTTTTGTACTTTTAGCTTTTGTATTAGTCAATTCAAAATTTCTCCGAGCAAGTACTAAACAATATCATTATTAAATTACATAATTATTAAGATTCACATTAACTAAAATGATGGAATCAGAATGATTTTTGAAATTGAAATTTTTGTATCTTGCTGAACTTGGACATGGTTGACATTTATGCATACAAAATATGAAAGCAACAAATAATTATGATTGGTTATGAATTACAGAAATTTAGGTGAAAAAGGCCACTTACAAAGTTAGATCTTTAGTTTAGCCAAGTATTGATTTTCTATGTAAAATTTTCATATCAAACCAATAATTAGAAACATAATCAGATTTTAGGAAAAATCAGAAAACCTTTAAAAGGAAAGAAAATTCTCGAAATCGATTAAAAAACAGAATCATGTACCGAGTGAAGAGATCACATTATTTCCGACGCAACTTTAACCCTTTTCACTCGATTATGCCGTGTTTTTATTATAATTACTAAAGTATTGTTTTTTAAAATACATTTTATTGGTTATAGACTACAGCAATTTTGTAGCATACCCAACAATATAGACCAACGACCAATGACATTAATGTATGGTCCAACAACTGTGATGTAGAATAAGTCCAACATATTAGCTTTACACAGAAAATAAGTTTGGGTAAAAGATTTGGATCCGGAAAACAGAACCGAACTTGATTTGAAAGTAACACTAAAAAATTAATACTAATTAAGTACTCAAATGGATTTGAAAGTTTAATATCCAGATGACCAAACTCAAATTCAATCCAAACTGAAATATTTTGGATATCATGTGGTTGTGGTCGAGTGGTAAGGAGACGAGGCTGAGACACTAACATGTTTTAGGTTCGATCCATCTGTTATGCGAAACTAAGTTACAATTATTCTGGTCACCTAACACGGATATGAGTCTATGCTTTAGGACACATTTGAATACCCGGAGAGAGGATCTATCTGTGGGCTGCACCTCTCCTTGAAGATTAATTTGGGACTTTTCATGGACCTGAGATAACCCCAGGTTAATCAAAAAAAATATCTAAAACACAATTACATACTTACATATATTAGTAATGTTAAATTTATATTTATTAGATATTAATCACTATGAAAATATCTAAAATAATAAAATATGTTCAAAATACTGAAAATATTTATTTTTTCCCATCTAAACATCTTCGATTTCATGATCTAGAAAAAGAAGTCTCTGAGAGGAAGAAAGAAAAAAAGGAGCCATCACATAGAGTAGATGAAGAAAAAAATAGAAAAGAGAAAAGATAGAAAAAGAAACCGTGAGCATCAAAGGGTTGAGAGTGGTATAAACAATTAGGATTAAGAGTATTTCTGTAAAATTATATAGTTTCCGAATTAAAAATAATTCAGTCCGTAAATAAAATTAGACAAGAGATTTCTAGTTTTCTCTTTGAATGTCAGCAGGGCATGAAAGCAAATGTTTCATCGCTCTCTGGCACAATTTCTTCTTCTTACCTCTCTCTTAAGAGCATCTTCAATGATCAGCAAAGTGAATTGTTCCGACCAATTAAATATTGAAAATAATAGAGAAATAAGAAAATAGAAAGAGCATGTACGGATCTATGACAAGGTTGCAGTTGATGCTTTACTGGTGGTGAAGAGGTTCTCCTCCCTTGTCAGATTGCAATTTCGTTTACCCTCAACCTCTTCGATTTTCAAACTGTGGAAACTTTCTTTGTAAGCAGTTTAGAATATTTGGTTTCCATTTTTGTGTGGAAATTTTAAGCAGTTTAGACATTCCTTTGGTTGTTTGGTCTCTATATTTGCAACTGTTTCGAGTTCTTGATGTGGTAGTGAATGCTTCATGTCTCCTACTGCAGGTTTCTTTATGTTTTAGGTGGGCTCGGTTGGGATTGGCTTCATTTATCTCTAGATCAGTTGAGTGTGCATGTCGCCGCCGTATCCTGAAGAGGACGAGAACTATGAGTGATTCTTTTTTGCCGGGTTATAAAGTCTGGTTCTTTAAGTGAGAGAGGTGTGCTCTCAGGGTTAGTAGAAGTTGATGTTATCGTTTTAGTTAGCCGGAGGCGACATTGATAAATCTCGTTCAGAAGCGTCATGAAGTTTCAAAGGTTGCAAGTATAGTCTAGTAACTCTATGGTGGATTTTTGTATTTATCCTTGTTGTAGTTGTGTTTGTGTTTGGTATTCTAATAAGTTGTAAACCGCCCTGGTGTGGGTTCTAGTTGTCTTTTTGTGGGCTTGTGTTTTTGGGGATTTCTAGTTTTTCCGCCAATTTATGTATTCCCATTGAAGGAAAAAATAATAGTGCGAAAGACACAAAACGAGTCTTGAGAACATTTTTCTTACATTTGTCTTTTTTCTAATTGGTCTGTCGTTTTTTATATTTTAAATTATTTTTTTTTATTTTTTTAGTAAATGTATGAGAGACTAGAGTGAGAGCTTTTAATTGTTGCCANAAGTCTTGAGAACATTTTTCTTACATTTGTCTTTTTTCTAATTGGTCTGTCGTTTTTTATATTTTAAATTATTTTTTTTTTATTTTTTTAGTAAATGTATGAGAGACTAGAGTGAGAGCTTTTAATTGTTGCCAATGCTCTAAAAACACACAAATTCAGTAAATTTTCTTGCTGAGTCCATGATTTTACTCTCTTTTCCATTGAGGTGAGGAAAATGGGAAGAACAGCGTATCGTGATGAGCAAGGTTTGACGAAAGGTCAATGGACCCCTGAAGAAGACAAGATCCTTGTCAAGCATATCGAGAGACACGGCTGTAGAATGTGGAGAACACTTCCGAAGCACGCTGGTAAAACTCAGAACTTGTTCTATCCTTTTCTTCGACTTATAATTCGAGCAGTGAATGAAGAAAAGTTGCAACCTTTACATAGCTAGCAAAAAGTTTTCATCTTTTATAACTTTCAATCCTTGTTTGGGGAAAAAACAGGGTTACTCCGTGGTGGAAAGAGTTGTAGACTACGATGGAAAAACTATCTAAACCCAGATATAAAAAGAGGTCCTTTCACCTTCGAGGAAGAGGAACTCATTGTCCAACTCCAAGCCCGTCTCGGCAACAGGTATTACTTTGCTTCTCAACCCTTTTTTGTCTGAAATCTGTTTCAAAGTTGCAAATTTTTTTGTGGGTTTGTATCGTCAGGTGGTCTACTATAGCAACACATCTTCCAGGGAGAACAGACAACGATATCAAGAACCTATGGAATAGTAGTCGCTTGAAGAAGCGACGTCTTTTGGATCTTGAAGCTCCAGCTTCACCAACAACAACTGGTGTTATGTCTCAATGGGAAAGTGCTATTACGCTTGAACCTGAGACAAGGCTTCCAATGCCCTTTACTCCTTGTGTAAAAGGAGAAACAACTTCGGATTGTGATAACTTCTTTGACATTTGGAACTCTGAGATTGTTGAATCTTTCACAACTACGCTTGCTCCATGGGATGAATCAACTAGTTGTCTAATCCCTTTCTCTCGGACAGCATCTTCTTCCTCTTCTACACTTCTAAAGAGCTCAACAAATTCGTGTGTTAGTAAAGAGGTTGTTGCTATGGCCTCTTGTTCTTCTCCATGTACGAAGGATGGTGATGATGATGATTCATCAGACTCTGCTCTTCAACTTCTGCTTGATTCCCCTCTAATTGGTGGCAATGATGATGATATGACCTTCTTGGAAGAGAAGAGTGACGGCAAGACACAGTCTCCTGCTGTTGGTTTTTAAATTACTCATCTTATGGAAAAAACGTTTTTCCAAGAAAGAACCTCTTGGCACTTTTTGTTCTTCTGATATTTAGTATTCAGAAATATCTATGTAAATCAGCATTTAGGAACTTTCAAAGTTTCTTTCTCTTGATTCTTCTTCTCGGTAGTTATCAAGTAATCAGAAGTATCTATGGGTTGTCTTTCACCTCAAAATGTGGGAGATAATGAAAATATGGAGCTCAAACTCTTATAAATCCTCATATCAATCCAAAAGAATGAGAATGTAAATGAGTGTCCCATGCGACTGACTCATCTAAGCACTCCATATCACAAGAAGGACTGATAATCCTAACTTCTAAGAATGGCTCCAGTCACACTTAGCTTAGTCATGAATATCCAGAGACCAACCTTTGTCAAGGAGACAACTTTTGACCCAAAAGGAATACTTTGCACACTTTTAAATAAACCTAAACGCCCTGCTTACTGCTTAAGCCATAGTTGAATGATAATTAACATATCTAACCAAAGTATTTTAATATGGGGAACCAAATCAAATATGCAACCTAATAAGACTGTTTATGACCATTAGATATAAAGTCCATAAATGCAACATGAACATGGTCTAAATATTTGTTATAACTAATAGTTTGGTGTGGAATATTTGTTAATTTTGTAACAATGTGTTTGATATCCCTTATATATTATGTAATTATTTTAACTTATGAGTCATGAATTTAAATTTATACTATTTTTTAAACCTTTTCTTACATCATTATCTGAAATTTTATTAAATAATAAAATAATGATTAGGATAACACTACCTAACATACCTTAGTAATATTATATTAAAAGATTTAATATTATAAGGATCATGTAAATGTATATTGTCTATAATTGTAGGTTTAGTTATATTTTATGACCAATTATTAGTTTTAATAACTAATCTTAGTAAATTAACTAATAATTTATCATTATCTTAAGAATAATAAAAAATTCTAACGATAATATCATAGTTAAACTTATATTATATTTACTATAATAATATTAAAATAATATATATATATATATATATATATGTGTGTGTATATATTATATTTGATATAATGTATACACTGGATAATGATACGATCGATACACATATCTCTCTCTTTCCCCATTATATGTGGTGATATCTGCATCAGTCTATACAACATGTTACCTGCATTTTCACAGTTAGAAAGAAGAACATAAATAAAACACTCAAACTAACGAAATATTAATTAGGTCTATTGAATAGATAAGCAATAACAGAAAATAGAAGATCTACAACTCTAATCGAACATGCAAAGATATCAAAAAATTTACAAAAATATAGAAGATCTACAATAAAAAATTGTATTCATTTCTTATGCATTGACTTGGTGTCTTTGATCATCTATTCAGTTACATCCGAACACATAACACAATTCTTTTGATTTGATAGATAAATCGGCGATTAGGTTATGAAAAAAAATAATTGTGAAAGAGGAATTAATTAAATTAACACAAAATGACAAAAACTTTCTCCAAAATTTACAAGAAATCTTATAAGCATAAATAAATAAATATAAAAACAGACATTATAAATAGTAATTTTAATTAAAATATTTCTGTGCAACAGCGCGGGTTAAAAGCTAGTTGAATTTAAAAATGATAATCTTTTTCACTTTAAAAATGAACTAGATTTGATCCGCGCTTTGAAAAACGCGGGATTTGTTTTCAATAAATTTTTTAAATAAATATATGTTAGCTATATGTCATCGATTCGATTTTTAAATAAATCTGGTAGGGACTTCAAAATATTAGTTTTAACCAAGTTGTATAAAGCTCATAGATGTGAGTATTGCCTTTGAATTGATTTTTGTAAATCACCTGGAGCGCTTTAAGTGGTAAGAAAACGCGGATCATGCAAATTTTATGGTGCTTAGTATATTTGGATCTAAAAAGCCTTTGAAATCATATCACGGTTATCAAAAATAAAATTCATGTGTTTAATATTTGATAAATAATTTTTTTTGTTGATTTTTATGTTGGATGATTTTTTATCGATGTGGACACATGATTTATAAATTTGTATATTTAAGGTCATACAAAATATTTTTGAATAGTTTTTTTCCAATAAATATTTAGTGTATTAATATTTATTATGCATTTTAACTATTATAGATATAAATCTAATACCAAATATATTCCTCATAGGAGATTTTAATATTTGATGAAAAGAATATACAATGAAATTTTTGGATCAAATATTTATTTCATTGTTTTCAAAAATAGGCTTTATAATATATAGTCTACAAAATAAAATAATTTTAAGGGGTTTCATTCTGAACAACTTTCGGAATTCATGAATTTTTGAAACCCGAACAAATGCTCCAACAGGTAAAAATCTTCATTAACTCTTTTTTTTTTTGTCAACTTTTCATTTACTTTTTAGATAAGTCTTCTCCACAAGACATGTATTTTGCATCCCTTAAAAATATTAAAATAAATTAGAAGTGAATTAGAGATCTTATTTTATTTTTGAAATAGTAAATACACATTTTAAAAGCCACGACATGTATAGAAACTTACATTGTCATTTGATAATGACTTCAAATTAATGTTTCTCAAGAGGTGGAGTTATACTGCTTCCAATTGTGTGATACTTTTTTTTATTAAAAAAAAAAAGAAAAATGTGTGATACTTTCACGTGAACTTTTCATTTGGTTTTGAAAAACTTCACATCTTTCAGACTTTCAAAAGGGTGAGTTGCATAATAGAATGAGTAAATCGTTTTTGCATGGAATGGTGGTGTTGTAAGTTACGATAGGTATGATTTGTATTTATACGAATAAATTAGCTATCTTCTTTGATTTTTATCCCTTTAAAATTGTCAAACATATATACTTTAAGAATATAATCTATTAGTTTAGGAAACTTCTATATATGATTGGTGATTCAATGGGTCTTGAGTTTCGTTGGATTTTTTGAATGGCTTAAAATTAGAGTTTCTCTCTTTTATAATCTTTGACTTTTATCCCTAAACCCAAAATTAGGGATTCTGCTTTAATAGTTTCTTATTGGTTGATTAATAAGTGGTAATATTAATTTCTTTGAGAATTCTGGATTAATAGTATAGATGAAAAATCATATGTATAAATACACATGATTCCTCTTAGTAATGAAATTATTATCTATGAATGAGATGAATAATAAGTTTTTAACAATATGTATATTTAGTGTAAAGGTCAACTATACATTAATTATGACCTCAACTTAGTGTGTTGTTTCCAAGTGTGAAGCAACTTGATTTCCAAGGCTTCATATCCTTAACAGCCGTAATTTTCATATTAGAAACCATAGAGTTTTTGATTTTCACATTAGAAGCCATAGATGATTTGATGGTAGTGGTTTTTTTATCAAGAATTGATAGATATATATTTATACTGAGTGTTTAAAGAAAAGCATTTCAAAAATTGTATTTATACTAAAATTAGGAAACCACGTTGATGTGTTAAGGATTTTCGAAAAATTCCTGTGGCATATTCAGAAATCGTATTTTACATAATACTTTCAAGTGAAATACAGTTATTATCCTAATAATTAGGCAAATTCGGATACCATATTTTGCATAATCGTATCAACTATATCCTATTACAATGTGATTGGTTTAAAAAAAAAATTTCGATTGATTGACTTTATTGACTAAAATTTATTTTCATTAATTCAAATAAAGAAATGGCATAACAATATAAATAACTTCAAAATTATGGACAAAATCATATTAGGGATTCTGTTTTAATAGTATAGATCAACAGCTTGACCCAACAATCAACCAGACAGTTTTTAGCCTTGTGTAGAATAGTTCACAATAAATGCCTAAATTGAAGTTTTATTTCCTTCTTATTGACTCATGGCAGNCCCAACAATCAACCACAGTTTTTAGCCTTGTGTAAGAATAGTTCACAATAAATGCCTAAATTGAAGTTTTATTTCCTTCTTATTGACTCATGGCAGTAACCGCTTTGTAAAAGTGAATCCAATGTCTAAAAATTCATGAACAAATTGATGTTTCTGCTTTCAGTGTCAACAATCTTATGGTGTTTGACATTTGACGTATCAATCAAACATATCTAAACAGGCAAAGCGAAGAACAATAGCTAAATACTTATGGTACATTGTGAATCCTTAATTACTACTTCTCATCAAGGACTCAACTGCTTTGTGTAAGGAACTAGTACGATTTGAGCCTTCTGGACGTTTAAACAGTGAGTGAGGTCCGTTCCAGACAGAACTGTGGTTTTTGCTGTTAGGAAAGATAGACTCGCAGAGATTTAGCAGCTGAGGGTTTCTGAGTTGGAACTTCTCATGCATCTTAGCTCTCCATTGTTTACGCTCTAATTCCTGAAGTTCCTGCAAAAAAAAAACACAATTAATCTCAGAAATGCTTGCTGCTTAATCAAAACATCATAATAAAAGCTCGGAGAGTGACTACCTTCTGCTCTCTGAGTCGTTTTGCCTTGTCTTCCTCATCATTCTGAGTTGATTTTGGACCTTCAACAGAAGCCAAAACAACCAATTTATCTGCAGCACTAGTCACGGGCTCGTCACCAGTCTCGTCTGTCGATCTATCAATCGATTGAGTCTGATCCTCGACAGTAGGTTTGGTTTTAGTTTCACTCTCCACCACAAGGGTTTCCACTTCCTCCACATTCTCACCAACTCTTTGTCTTTTTGCCACTGGACTATCCAGTTCCACAATCTCTGTTTTTCCTTGTCCAGTTCTGTTGTCAACATCAACATCCATCTCCTGCTCCTCACGCATATTAATAGATGAATTATCCACAGATGGACTTCTCACAGGTGAAGATTCCTTCAAGAAAGAAAAATATTTAGTTACAGCCGATCTGAAGCCAAGCATTCGGTTTTTGTGTTCTCTTTGGATAAAACAAAACGCATAACTAACCTCTACTGCTCCAGAATTGCCTTGAGAACTGTGACGTTCTCTTTTACGCCGCTTCAAAATACATACCGCACACATGCAATCACTCTTGTGATGCCTTCTGCAAAAGAAAATAATGACACTATCAAATGAAACTGATACCAATCACAAATCCCAATCCCCGTAATATAAAGGACACCACAAGTTCCATAGTAACTATCGATACAATTGCAAGACGTATGGACTGGGCTATAGAGAATAGAATATCATTTGACAAGAGGAAACCAAATTCAACTCCTAGGTTGGCTAGGATTGATTATGGCTAAGTAGATCTTGTCACAGTAAGATAACCTCTTGTCTATAAAACCTAGGGAGGCTGATGAAACGTTGAAACCAAACTAAGGATAACACTTAACGCAAAGGAGAAAATATTTGAATATGAGTCCCCACGTATTATATCATAAAGGAAAGAAAAAATAGGTTTCAACGGCATACCCATGGCGCTTCTGGCTCTTCTGCTTGGATTGACTACCTTTGGAGGATGCATTTCCACCATCCTCTATTTGAGCATTCTCTGATCGTAAAATCGAAGAAACCAAATAAGTTAAATCGTCAGCTATATTACTCAGGCTAAAGTCCATAGCTACCAGAAACAATGCAAGTTTTGTATATTGTTAACACTTTCTTCATATTGACATTTTTTTAAATAGTTTAATCAAAATCTATATACATCTGGATATTAATAAAAGAACTAGAACTGAAAATAGTGCAAACTAGACGTAAGGCTCACGATTAACCCATGCATCTAACTGCTCTGGATGCAGAAATCAGATTTCAGAAAAACAGTTTTAAAGGGTTCTCATTTTAAATATTAAAATGGTGGTTACTTCATCTTAACAGTTTAGGCATTTCAACAGTGATCATTGCAATGACCCTTGTCAATATAATTCAGAAGCAGAAGCTTCAAATGTGTTCACAATTTCTACGTTATATGCCCAAAGGGGAACCAGAAACGTAACAAATTTAACAATGCGTGAGAAAAAAATAGTCAAAATGCTAGAGAAGATTAAGTTTTAAGAATTACCTGGAGATTGCTCAGAATACAATCCCGCAGAAGCCCAGTACTTCATGAAATTTTTCTTCACTCGCTTCATCAGGTCCACGATATAATCGCCTTTCTTATTGTACTTGGAACAGTTATTCCAAATGTACTGGACATCCTTGTAAACATCCTCGGAATTCATATATATGTTGCCTTTTTCAAGATTACTGCACACTGTTCCAAAATCCATAGGTGTCTTGATGATATCGAAATAGTCCTAATTACATAACCCAAAAAAAAACAGTAAACGTGTTAGACAACAACTCTGAAACCCCTTGACAAAGCAAATAAAAGATTTAATAAAGAAGAAGCTAATGGATCACACTTACAGGAATCCCAAGAGCTTCTGGGTCCACAGGAACATTAAAGGGATCAGCAGCTTCCATCTTCATAATCTTCTTGACCACCTAAGACCAATAATGACACCAATAACATTTGGAACTCAGTTAAAATTGCTCATAATAACCATTAAAAAGAAACGAAACGAAACAAAGGTAGATACCGTAAGAGATTCTTCCAGCTCTTGCTTATTGTATCGTGAAATCTGATCAGTCTTCTTCTGCTGATTCTGAGAAGAAACGGGTGCACTTTCAGGTTCTGGCATCTTGACTTGAGAACTCTCATCAGGCGTCTTCGTGGTCGTATCCTTATCAAGTGCAACTGCATCTTGAGCCTTGACAGCAGCAGTATCAACAGCAGTCTTCTCGGTAGCTGAGCTAGACCCATCAGCAGCCTTCCAAGACTTGATCTTGATACCTTTCATCTTCCTATAAACATTCAGAACAGGCTTTCTCTCAGGCAAACGAAGAGGAGGAGGAGGAACAGGTTCCTCTTTTTTCTCAACGGGTTTCTCTGGACTACTAGTCTTGGTAGGAGGCAATGGAAGATCAGGAGGTTCTGGTGCTTTGGAGGTCTTCAGTTTAACCTTGACACGCCCGACAGACTTAACCGGATCTACTACACTAGGTGAATTGCCACTAGGGGTAGAAGAAGGTGCCTCATGTTCACTCTTCTCGCAACTTTGGTCAGAGTCACTGTCTTGGACCGAAGAATCATTCAACTTGTCTGGTTCAGTGGACTTTTTAGACTTGTTCCCTTTCTTATGCCCTCTCTTACGCTTCATCGTCTACAAAAAGGCAAAACAAAATCTTTAACAGATGAAAGAATCAAAGAAGTACTAGAAACCAAACATTCCACAGAGTTAATTAATTACACGAAAATTTCAAGTTGGAGAATCCAATTTGCAGAAGAACACAGACAATTTTCGATAAAGAGATCCGAAATATATAGGCTAATTCACATCAAACTAGGAGTCTCGATTGCAAATAAGATAGGGCAATGAGAATATACCGGAAAAGGAAATCCAAGATCTAGGGCAAAACCAGAAGGAGAAGCAGAGAACGGAAGAGGGAGAGATTCAAATAGTATTAACGAAAAAGTTGGAGGGAAACGAGATTTTTACCAAACAAACTTAAATCGAGACCGCGCTTTCGACTTTCGANCGAAGCAGAGAACGGAAGAGGGAGAGATTCAAATAGTATTAACGAAAAAGTTTGGAGGGAAACGAGATTTTTACCAAACAAACTTAAATCGAGACCGCGCTTTCGACTTTCGAGTCCGTAATTCTCCGAGCGTCGCTTATTAGTTAGACCCGAGATGGTACGGGGTGCTGTTTTAGAGTTTTTAGAGCTTCTCTGGAGATTTTACAATTACGTCGTCGTTTTAGTTAATGGGTTTGTAATGGGCCAAGCAAAAGAGCATATGTGCCGAGTCCAAAAACAAAACAAGCTTTAAAAGCTCAATTACTCTTTTTTTTTGCAGAGTCCAAAAACAAAACAAGCTTTAAAAGCTCAATTACTCTTTTTTTTTTGCAGAATTTCAATCTCACATGCTCTTACTTAGGGGGTTGTTGGTTTAAGAATTCTTATGGAATTATAAAATTTTAAGAATCTATGGTTATTGGTTTATGGANGCAGAGTCCAAAAACAAAACAAGCTTTAAAAACTCAATTACTCTTTTTTTTTTTTGCAGAATTTCAATCTCACATGCTCTTACTTAGGGGGTTATTGGTTTAAGAATTCTTATGGAATTATAAAATTTTAAGAATCTATGGTTATTGGTTTATGG
>OVBX01004816.1:2051-13981 GCA_900406325.1 Erucastrum elatum
TGGATCAGGACTTATCAAGGTTATATCCTGAGCACTGGATGTACTTTCAAGCTCCTGGATGTCAAGGCATGTTAAGACGTATCTTACTCTTGTGGTGCCTTAAACATCCCGAGTATGGATATCGACAAGGTAGAAAACATAGCTTTGTGTGTCTTTGTAAATAAGTGATCTTTGTTACTTAATAATCTGACGTTTTTTTTGTTGTTTTCAGGAATGCATGAGCTTCTAGCTCCTCTGCTCTATGTACTCCATGTTGACGTTGAGCGTCTCTCCGAAGTGCGTAAAAGCTACGAAGACCATTTCACTGACAAGTTCGATGGCTTATCTTTCGAGGAAAGAGACGTTACTTACAACTTCGATTTCAAGAAGCTTCTGGAGGATTTCAACGACGATGAGATCGGTGGTATTCACGGGAGTTCCAAGAAAATAGTGAGTTTAGATGAGCTGGATCCCGAAATCAAGTCTATTGTGATGCTTAGCGATGCTTACGGAGCAGAAGGAGAGCTGGGGATTGTCTTGTCGGATAAGTTCATGGAGCATGATGCTTACTGCATGTTTGATGCTCTCATGAGTGGAGCCAACGGTTGTGTCTCGATGGCTGGATTTTTCGCTTACACACCAGCAAGCGGTTCACACACGGGTTTACCTCCGGTTCTTGAAGCCTGCACTGCGTTTTACAATCTTTTGTCGTTTGTTGATTCGTCTTTGCATAGCCATTTGGTTGAACTAGGAGTTGAGCCTCAGTACTTTGGTCTTCGTTGGTTAAGAGTTTTGTTTGGAAGAGAGTTTTTGCTTCAGGATCTGTTGGTAGTGTGGGATGAGATCTTCTCAGCTGATAACATGGCGAGAAGAGATGAGGATAGTAACAGTACAAGCCACAGCTTCATGATCTTTGATTCTCCTCGTGGAGCTTTGATAGCAGGAATGGCGGTTTCGATGATACTTTGTTTAAGATCTTCTCTGCTCGCTACTGAGAACGCAGCTTCTTGTCTCCAGAGACTGCTCAATCTCCCGGAGAAGATTGATGTGAGGAAGGTAATAGAGAAAGCTAAGTCATTACAAGAATTGGCTATGGATGAGGATGTACGATCATCAGCTTTGTCTGTGAACAACGTATTTGATCAGAGCGTGAGTCCTGCAATACCAGCGAGGACTAACAGCTTCCCTTCCGGATCCACTTCCCCTAAATCTCCGTTGATCATTACTCCACAGAGTTATTGGGAAGAGAAATGGAGAGTTCTAACCGCCGAGGAAGAGAAACAGACTCCTGCAACGCCCCCACCGAAGAAAAAGGCATCATGGTTTAAGGTGAAGAGACTTTTCAGAGCAGAGTCTGAGCCTACTACACATAGCGCCAAGGCAGAAAGCAAAGCTAGTTTAGCATCAGTGGCGCGGAACTTACTGGAAGATTTTAACCGGCAGGCCGTTTCTGAACCTGAGGAAGCTAATAATGCAGTAGTTGTTGTCAACAATGAAGATAGCTCAGCAGCTAATAGAGTAGATGCTGTGAACAATGAAGATGGTTCAGTTCAAGAAACCGAGGAAGCTAATAGAGAAGACGTTGTGAACAATGAAGATAGTTCAGTTCAACAAACCGAGAGAGAAGATGTTGTGAACAGTGAAGATGGTTCAGCTCATGAAACCGAGGAAAGAAATGTGGATTTTGCATCTGCTGGTGAAGAGAGTATAGTAGCAGTTGAGGAGACTTCATCTGATATCTTCTCAGATCCAAACAGCCCACTCAGACATTCAAACTCCATGGAGAATGATTCAGATAGCAGCACCGGGTCGATGCTATTTGCCAATGAAAAAGTTGAAGATCAAGAAACAAGTGCAGTAGATTCGCCTCTTCCCGTTTCCTCTCAACCGAGCATTGAGTTTCCTGTTGTAGTTCAGTGTAATGACGAAGAGGACACCAAAGATAAATCTGTGGCCGAAAGTAAGGAGCGTAACAAGGTCTTACCAGGGAAGTTCCAGTGGTTCTGGAAGTTTGGACGCAACCTCACTGGCGAGGAGACAAGATCCAGTGGTGTTGAAAGTAGTAAGAGCGATTTGGTTAGCTCTTCTGAGTCGCATTCTTCTCCACAGGCTTCATCTTCGAGCAGCAAAGGGGAGACAGACCAGAATGTGATGAATACATTGAAGAACCTTGGCAACTCCATGCTCGAACACATTCAGGTACGGACTCAGTCGCATTCTCGGCTACTCTTGTAGATGAGAACAACAAATGAAAGGCTGTAATGATTTTTTTTGACCAAATGTTTCAGGTGATGGAGTCTGTTTTCCAGCAAGAACGAGGTCAGGTTCAGGCAGGATTAGTTGAGAACATATCTAAGGCTAACTTGGTCGAAAAGGGACAAGTCACAGCCACGACAGCTCTCAAGGAGCTGCGGAAGATCAGTAATCTTTTGTTGGAAATGTGATGATGAACATTTTTGTTGATTCTTCTTGTTCTGCCCTCTCTGTATATGTACATACATCCTATTTTTTGTAAAGTATTTTTAGAGCACGTAATAATAAATAAAAGGAAATGTCTTATTAGCATACTCTTTATCTTCATGACATTTTGATTTAGAACTCTGTCAATGTGTATGAAACTGCATACACATTGACAATAAAAGGATGAAAGGAAAAAGAACAATAAAAAGCAGAAGCATGAAAATTGCATATATGTAAGGAAAAACATTTGTGGGCGGCTAAACATCAAATCTTTCTAGCTTAAACTAGTGCATTGCTAGTTGACCAGAAAAAAAACGTACCGCATTACTAATACCAATTTCCACGTTTAATTTAACTACATTTACTCTTAATTTTAAAGAGATAAACAAACACTCATAACCTAGGATTAACTGATTGTTTAAACAATCACATTTCTAATATCACTTTTCATGTATACATTAACCACATTAACTCTTAGTTTTCAAGATGTAAAATTAGACATTTATAATATTAGGATTAATTAATCTAGACTTATAATTTAGTTTTGCAGAGTATAGTTTTAGAAGATGGAGTTTAGGATTTTAATAATATATAAAAAATACATTCAATTTTTAAAAAATAAAAATTTAAATAGTTTCAATAAGAATTTTTGAATTTCAAAATGAAAATATTGAAAACAAATCAAAAAGAAAACTCATTTTCTTGAAGAAAGTCTGAATTTGAAACATATAATTTGAAAATTAAGGTATAACCATTACCAGGTGGAACTGTTACTGACTTCTCCACCGGCCAACAAAACAACATGTCCTACAACAACAACTACTTGAGGAAGAATACTCACTTCCACCGCAAGAAAATTTGGATATTTTAGGAGAAAGGCTTTAGAATTAAACTCTTATAAAAATTATTATTATCTTATTATTTATTTATATTTATATATCTATAAAACAAGGATAAAAGAGATTTTTGCCTCTTTAATATAATAAATCTATTTGCGAAAGTGTCATATCAATGAAAGTAAACATGATAATGGTACCAAAAATGACGTAAAAGTGAAAATTTCTCATACATTAAAGTGGAATATCCAATTTAAAAGTCTAAAGTAATCAAAATTTACATTAAATTCTAATGTTACTCAGTTATGTATTTAATCATTTCTTGTAAATTCTTGTGTTATTGGACATATATTTGAAACCATACTACTAAAATACTTTAAATTATAGTGTTATTCAATTCATTAATTTTCTAATTCTATTTAATATTTGTAATATTTATTTTTTAGTTGATTTCATGCTAATATTATTTGAAAATAGTTTAATGGAGAATTTATTATAAAAGTAATTTATTTATTATGTATGTCAAAGTTATTGACCTGATAGATGTAAAGTAATGTCCACTATCAATTAAAATATATATTATCGTTATAAATAATGGGACAAATATATAATTTGTTGTAATCCATATTACAGAGAAGGAACAAACTTTTTTACATTCCAATCTCTACATTTAATAGTGATATAAAAATAGTTGGCATTCTATTACTTTTGTTAGTTGAGTTTTTATTGTACTTTTTAAAATGAATATGAAAATAATTATGGTTTTATTATTTTTATCATTAAGTTTTTTGTTCTTTGTCTGTGCAATTTTTCTATACAAAGATTCAAAAAATTATGAAATTTAAAGGAAATGTTTTCTATCGAATTTATGGTATCGCTTACAGTTTTCTTTCTTTGTCAACATGATTATGGCTTATGACGATATCAAACTGATACATGGAATGCTACCAACGGACACATGTGAGAAATAAACAACTTGTTACATATATAAACATAGCCATCTTCCATTCCAGAAAACTTTTTCATCTTGTTCATCTTGGTTTTGAAATATTGATTGACTTTATCTATATGCTTATTTGTAGTTCAATGTGTCTCTCATTTATGGAATCACTCTAACATGTTGTGGATATCTCATGAATTAAGAGTAATGTGTGTATGTATTTTGATTTGTTTATCTTTGTTAAAACTTATCACTTATAACGTTGACAATTGCAGATACTTAATTGTATACTCACTGATCTATCTTGATATGGAGACGTCTGATCTTGTGGTTGAGTCCTTAAAAGATAATTTAGCGCTTCTTTTTAAATAAATCATTTTCACGGTTTCTTTTTAAAAATTTCTTTCAAAGTGGACAAGAGTGCATTTAACACCTTCCACTGTGGACATTTCGTTTATCATAGTGGTATTAGGATTCTGGGTACTACGATATGCAAGAAATCAAATATAGTTGCTAGGGAGAAAGAGCTTTCTGCTCTGTTTTTCTATTTTGTTTTTGACACCAAGTTTATGAGTTCCCCTCTGCTTCAAACAATAAAAGGCAGAAGCAGTAATCTGCAGCTCACATAAAAGTTGTTGAAGGTTTTGAGTCTTAAGTTTACTATTTTCTGTACTTTCACATTCGAGATCAAAGACGAGAGAAGATGAGAGTATACAGAAGAAAAACAAGAGTCTAATCTATGTTGTGAAAGCCAGGGAGAAGTGAAGTTATGAAGCCAAAAACTATCATCTGAATCTCTTTCACTATCCCCCACCACTGATTCCCTTGGTTTCCTGCATCCACATTGTCATTTACGTTTGCTCTGTTCCCGTTTTCACCTTCATTCTCTTGACCTTCTGCACAAAGGAAGAAAAATAAAATAAAACAAACAGCTGCTACATTAAGTTGATGGCTTCAGTTAATATGATGGGAGAAAGAGAGATTGGAAAGTAGAAATACCGGGAACCGCATCTCCGTTTAGTGGCATTGCAGCTGCGGGATCATTATCAGCAGCTCTGGCAGCAGCAGGTGGTTGAGGTCGAGGTGGCGGTACTGCGGCTCTATGCATGCCTTGTGAGAGCCATCGGACAAAAGGTGCAAGGGCTCCAGTTTGGTATCTGTCCAAGTTTCCCAACACCAAACATACATCAGCTAACAGCATTTTCAAACTCTTTATCAATGCTTTAGGGATTTAACAGAAGGCTTAAAACACCACAAACTTTAGTCATGAAGAGTTAGTTGTAAATACGACAGCATAAAAATGAAATCAAAACCAGAGAGATTATGGAGGCTTACAAGTAAATGATGGTAGCGAAAATCACAAGGACAGCAAGCCTCTGTCTCGATCCATCTTGGTTGAAGAGAAAGATGACAGCAGCAAGCTTGAGAATGAGGAAAATATCAAGCTGAAAGGCGATCTCGAATCTCCGTACAACAACTTGCCTTTGTTGTTGTGCAGGCTGTTGCTGCTGCTGCTGACCTTGCCCAGCTTGGGCTTGGTTCTCTCCCCCAGCCTCAGTCTCATTGCTTGGTCTAGTTCTAAACAAGATATAGAAGTACAAACCAATCAACACCTAGCACTATAGTTTTCTCATGTGGAAATCACACCACAAGTGATTTGACCTACACCAATGGTTTTAGATTCAAAGGGATGAAATTGTGCCTAATTCTTAAAGCTAAATCACTTAACCAATGAATAAGGAAGGAAAGGTACATCATACGTGGGAAGATTGTAAGTGAGAGGGATAAGATAGTTTGCGGGAAGAGCTCCAAATTGATGATTCACAGGAACTGCATAGATCCCAGCTCCACGGTTCGTTTGCTCGTCGTATCCGGGAACAAGACCCGGATACATTGGAGCTCGATCTGGATTCTGGAGAAACGAAATTGAAATCATGATTCAATTCACAGATCAAACGCATGACTCGTTCGAATCAAAAGGACGTAAACATTACAAGAATCAGACGCAAATCAATAAGTCGAAGGAAGCAAGTGACAAACCTGAGGCTTGATCCCAGAATCTTCTGGTTTCTTATCAGAAGAAGAAGGTTGCTGTGACGCTGAAGAAGATACCTTCTGTGGTTCTTCCGCCATTTTTTCTCCAAAGGATTATGATTTTATACGAGGCAGAATCTCTTTCTCTCTTGAATCCGCTAAAATCAAAATCGTTGTTTCTTCTTCCCCTTTGTGATTAATTCTCTCGCTCTAGGAGATGAATTGCTCTGCTCATTCGTCACTTCTCCAATCAAATTTCGACACGTCACCAGTGCTTGTGACTATTTATTTTGCATTTATGGTAAATTGCACACAAACCCCTCGTCTTTAGTTGATTGTTTTGTACCGGTTACCAAATTATCAATGCGAACCGGTTTCGATTTTGTTTTGTACCAAACAAAAACTTCTGACTGCTTGAAGATTGGTTTGGTTAAACAAAGGGAGTGTGGATTATTTGTGCCTCATTTGTCAGACTAGTATTTTAAACTTGGCCCAAAAAAGGACCTATTATGCTATGTCTTTGAGAATTCAGACCAAAATGATCATGATAGTAATGTTAATGATGGGATGATGATTGGAGAGAGATACTAAACGTTTGCTGATGATAGATAGTGGTATAAGTCTAACGCCTATTTAGAAATTAGCATCATCAATCATCATAGATTCATATATAATCTCATTGCTGGCCTATCCTCAACATATCCCAATAAAACTTTGTGCTGAAGATTGGCCAACTCTGGAAGTATGATTCTGATGATGATAGTAGTATAAGTCTAACGCCTAGTTGGTTGTTTTAAAACGTTAGTGAACAAGAAATATACTATCTTCGTTCCTTAAAGTTACATATTCTAGATTTTCACATGTTTTAATAAAACACATTAAACTTACATAATTTTGTGTGTGTGTGTGTTTTTTTCTAAATTTTTTCTGTTTTTCCAAAATTTTAAGTTAAGAAAATTCAAGTGATGCAATTAAGTTTTTTTTTTTAGTTTGCAATTAGTTAATATACCATATATTGAAAATGTAAAAAATGAATTTTTTTAAAACATTTTTTTCTTATAATTTGTAATTTTAAAGAACAGAGGGAGTATAGAGCATGCACATATTTTAACTTGAGTTTACTCACATCTTAGAGTTCACAATCATTTCATACTGTAAAACCACAAACGTACATGAAAAAAAAAAGAATCAATGTGTAACAGGAGAGTTTCTTCTTAACCAATCCAAAGACAACATCCATCTTTACCTCGCTCTAGGAACCATTTCAGTATCAAGATTCATCGTAACCATTCTTACAGGATCATCATCCCTATGCCTATCTCGATCATTCACCTTCTCCACAACACTCTGTTTCAGCTCCATAACGACTTGACTCATTGTTGGTCTCTTTGCTGAACTCTCAGAGGCACAAGCCAATGCTATTTCCGTGATCTTCCAAGCCGATCCAGCCTCAAACCTACCTCCTAAACGTTGATCAACAATGCCTCTTATGTCTCCACTGGCCAGCATTGAACGAACCTCATCACTTAGATGCACTCTCTGTGTTTTTGAACGTGAGATTGCCGGTTTTCCGGTTACCACTTCAAGAAGAACCACTCCGAAGCTGTATACATCACTCTTCTCGTTCATTTGTCTCGTTGTGTAGTACTCGGGGTCTAAGTAACCGATGGTTCCAGCGACAACGGTGGAGATTTGACTGGTTCCTTCGACCGGGAAGCTTCTAGATAAACCAAAGTCAGCTATCTTGGCTTGAAGCTTCTCGTTGAGTAAGATGTTAGTTGGCTTCACATCTCTGTGAACTATGGGAGGCTTGCAACCATAGTGGAGATACTCTAGACCTTGCGCTGCATCTAATGATATCTGTAATCTTTCTTCCCAGCTCAATATTAATGAACTTTTGCCTTCATAAAAAAAATTAAAATAAAACAAAATTTAGTTAGTTAGTTAAGACGCTGGTAACTAATTATCCAAAGACTAACCTGACAAGTAGTCTCCTAAGTTTCCATTAGCCATGTACTCATAGATAAGCGACTTGTGGTTATCTTCATTGCAGTATCCTATAAGAGATGTCAAGTTTGTGTGATGAACTCTCATCAGAAGCTCAACCTGAGAGAATATATATATTAGTTCAAGAAACTTGAAGTTTTTTAAAGTTATAAAGAAGAGAAATTACCTCAGCTCGAAACTCTTTGTAACCTTGCGCTGACTCTTCAGAAAGTACTTTGACAGCGACTTGATCTCCGTTCAAGACACCATGGTATACTTTACCAAAACCACCTGTGCCAAGAACTCTCTCGAAGTTGTTTGTGACAACCACAACTTCTGAGTAGTTAAAGTATCTTTTGGCTATGTCCAGTGGTCCGGTGTTGACACCATTACTAGACAGTTTGTTTGAGATTGCACCTCTTCTCGATCTTCTCTTGAAATGACATAACACCGCTAATACGATCAAAAGAACGAACAGTACTAGGACTGATGCTACTAATGGGATGATGTAACCATTCTTCTTCTTCTCTGTTTTTTGTTGACATGTAGAAGACTGACAAAGACCAGGGTTTCCACCATATCTAAAGATTACAACATAGAAACTTCAATCAGTATTTTTCTAGAGAGAAATGGCCATCCTCATATACTTTGGGTGCTTACCTTAGTGAAAGAGACCTATCTTTAGATTTCTCCAGCAGTTTGGCTGGAATGGAACCAGTTAACTTGTTTCCTTCCAAGTTTCTACATATATATAACCACACAAACCAGTATAAGTTAGTAAGTCAAAGAACACTACTTTTGTAAATCTCACCACTATAGTTTGCAGGACTTACAATACAGTCAAGTTTAATAAACTTGCGAGGAAGTCAGGCACTGTTCCTGTTAAGCTGTTGTTTGACAAGTCCCTGCAAATGATAGTTTCTTGTGTCACAAGTCTGTATACCACGTAGTGCATCAATGTTAATTACTAAGAGACAAGAAGTACTAACAATTTGTTTATTGATGTTAGGTTGGCGAAAGCTGAATCAATCTCTCCAGTCAATCCACTAGAGGTTAAGTTCCTGCAAATCACAACGCTGACATGTAAGAGTAGAGCAGAGCAGAGCCTAGCAGAGCAGAGTAGACAAGAACAGATCATTTGAGTTATTTAAAAATTCATACAGAGAAATGAGTCTTGGAGAAGTATTGTTATCACTGTGGAAACATTCACACCTTCCCAAGAATAGTCCACTGGAACACATGGATCTCCTTGCCAGTACTTCTTCTTCACTCCATACTTCATCTTAATCTTCAGCATGGCATCCACTAAGACAAAACCAAATATTAAGTAGAGAAGAGGATATCTTGTTTTAAGTTCAAAAGAAGCCTTTACCATCTTGTTGATCTGTTGGTAACTGAAGGAACTCATTGATCTGATAAATCTCAATAGCATTGATGATCGGTGGAAGAGTAGATAAATCGGTCTTCCGTATGACAATCTCATTCTTTGTTCTCCCAACAGGTTCTGGAGTGGAGTGTGTGTCTGTAAACAAGTAAAGCGGTCTGACATTCTCGGCAAGTAGATCATCATTCACGTATATATCGAACTCTCTTGTCTCGTTGCTTTGTAGCTTTTGAACTTCGGCGAAATGCATGTAGACATAAAACTTCGACCTCGGATCATCCGGTGACCATGTTAACGTCAAAGAGCTGCTTTCGTTTCGAGGTGATATCGCAATTCTCATGACTATACTCGCTGGTCTGAAACCGTTGTGGTTAGTTTCATCGATGGTTAGCGATGTATTCAGAATCTTCACGTTAGTCTTCAAAGGCATCCATATACGATCATAAAAATCATCTTTGTACCTATAAACAAAAGAATCTGTTATTTTTTTCTGGCTAAATATATATAAAGAACTTTCTTTCCCTTTTTTTCTTTACTTTTCTTTTCAAAGAGGTCACTAAAAAAGGGAGATGTTAATTAAAAATCCAACCAAAGAATAAGACATGTTTACCTGACTTGAAGATTGCTTGTTGCGCCATAGTCCCATCTCCGACCAAGCATAAGAGCCTCATAAGGAGTATCGTAAGTGTTGTTCTTCATAAACCTTACTTCCAAGACAGACAGAAACGGAGTTCCTTTGTTTTTATCAACAAGACACACATGAATATTCTCTGAAGGAGAAGTATAAATGATCTCTTTGGTAACTATAACCGTTTCATTGACAAGAACAACAGGTTCCCATAGATTGACTCCAAGATAAAGATCAAACTCTGGTGTCCTACTTATATTATCATAGTTCCCATACATGAAACGGGTTCTGATCAGATACTTGAAACCTTTCCCTTGTTGAGGCTTTATGTTGTAACAGTTTCTCTTACCTTCAGGGAAGCTTCTTACGTTTTGAAACTGTCTTTCGAGAGAAGTTGTTTGAAGGTCTGAAACTATGGTATGGCTCGTTCCAGACTCAACAAAATCCAAATCAGAAACGTATTTCATGTTTGTTTTCTCATCAGTGTAACTCGAATCATCTGGTATCCCGCAATCGATACTAATAAAACCTGAACAAAAAAATAATCACAGAACATGAAAACCCCAAATCTAGTACCATGAACATAATATGTTAGGAGAAGCAAAAGGCTTCTAAGTACCAGCTTACCAGATTGGTCTTGAGCATGAACAAAAACAAGAAAAACACAACTTGTGATTGAAATCCATAAGAGAAGGGTTAGACGTGTCATTATCATCACCAAATGAATTAGATTTACTTTGGTATAGACTAAGCATTCGCATGCAAATATAAATACTAGCCAAGATCAAAATGACAGCTAATGCATGTATCAGCTTCAACTCCATATAAGTTATAGTATAACCATGTTGGGTCTATACACAATTACATTATACATAAACAAAAGTCAAATGAGCATCTTTGTGAATCATGACTAATGCCATATGTCAACGCTTTAATTGGTTCTTGTTTTATCATTTCATTAAAATTCTTCTTAACATTTATCTTTCTTTGTTGGGTAAGATCTTTGGAACAATGTTAACCTCAACCAACCAGATAAATTTAATGGACAAGAACTTCGTTTAGCGATTGTCAAATCTTGCCATCATGTATATGGTCAACCATTTCTAGATTGATTGAAAGCACAAGGTGATTCATTACTGGTTTTCCAACTTTATTTGATGAAGGAAACCAGAAAATTGTTCAGAATCAGTGCATATGGATTATCAGTTAAATAATAATACAATAATACTTTGTTTTTTTTGAAAAATGTCTTGATCATTTGACAACCATTTTAGGAAAGTGTCCTTCAACCTAATTGAAGGATCAACATTGATTGATGTTGTTTAATATCTTCAAGTTGTTAATTGCAAAGTCCACAACTAGTAAACAAATGAAAGATAATCGTCATAGATTAGCACACAAAAATTGTAGTAGTAAGTAAATATAAAATCTTACTTATGAAATTGTCATAATCAGGCATGTTCTATTGGTTTTCCATCTCGAAAAGACCGTGATCATGTATTTTGGAAAAGTATTACGATCAATTCTAGGAATCAAAACACTCATCAGCAATTTGACATTGTTTTGAAAGAAATCATACATTTGGATATATATATATATATATAAACAATAATATCCAAAATCTTGTCAATACAAAATCAAAATAGAATCCATGTAGATAGCAAAAAATTGTACTATTAGCAT
>OVBX01004817.1:0-13981 GCA_900406325.1 Erucastrum elatum
TCAACAGCAACAGTGACACGATCCTGCCCTTTGTTGATATACTTAAATAAGTATTTTATAGTCCGTGATTGATTACACCATTCCACATTGATATGAGCTCAAAATTACATAGACAATTCCCAGTTGTATGGTATCACATGAGTGTTGTCACACTTGAATCCATTCTTCTCAACAAATTTCCCATCATCTCGTCTTCTATAAACCGGAAACTCGTCTTTGTTAACAGTAGTTTTATCAGCAAAATTTTTAGGATACATCTTCGAACATACACCGTTTTCCATGCATGATGAGTTCCAATTAGCAGCTCCACAAGGACCATGAATCATCATATCTTTGACAATATCATAAAGTTCTGGATCTTTCTCTTTGTCTGGAATTTCCGCAGATATTACATTGTCAATTTCATCAGTGGTTGTCCATTTAGAATCAGGATGCATAAATAAGAGAATATGTTCATGAGGTAGACCACATTTTTGCCACTCAACAGTGTACATTGCTGAAATAGAGTAAAAAGTTAGTTACAATTAGTATCTGTTAAAAACTCAGGTTATAAATTTATAAAAACATAATTATAACTCACAAGCAACTGACTTTCCAAGAAGTTGTTTATCCGTTAGATGAAACATGAGGGAATCATGCTTGATTTTGAAAATCCTTCCAGTGATATCAGGTCTATCATCAGCAATAAGACCGTGTTTCTCTAAAAACCTAGTGATTTCAGGCCACTTAGGATTGCAAGTGAATGTTATAAACAGATCGGGAAACCCAAAATATTTGCATATGGCCATTGCATTTAAGTAGCAGTTCTTCATATATCTAGAACCTCCAGTGAATGAGGCTGGTAGCAAAAATTGACTGCCTTGGTCCTTCATATATGTTTTACCACCGTTTTCTGATTGAGCTATAGATTCATAGCTATCTTATCTGAGGATTTTTTGGTTCATCCGTAGATAAAAGAGCCTGTTAGACTCTATGGATGTATAAGAATCGACCAAAACTGCTGAAACAATCGTTTAGAATTCAGTAGTGTATGACATTCATTATCTCTTTCATGTAGACGAAATGCATACCACTGCCTCATATTGATACCCTGCCTCTTAAGTTTAGTTGTAGCCGATGTTTCTTGTTTCTTAATCCCAAGTCGGAAGCCATCTTCACCGTAACAGAATATTAGAGGATATTGAAGTGCCAGATAGGAAGGGTGAATCTCACTAATCCTCTTTAGAAAACCGGTTTGTGATATCTTGCATATTTATATGTTTTTAGCCATACATTCTTGCACATTTTGATCTTATCNCAGGCATCTTTAGGTTCATATTGCATTCATTTGTCTAAATCAGGTGTTGGAGAGCACTATTGATGAGTTTGAAGGTAACTGGGTGTTTTGAGGCAAAAGCAGCCAAGTGCAGTCAAGTACAACAAAATGCAGCAAAGTGCAGCAAAATGCAGCCAAGTGCAGCAAAGCGCAGCCAAATGCATCCAAATGCAGTCAAGTGCAAGCTGGCTCTGAGTCTTTATTTGGTCGAAAATTCACTATTCCAAGGGTCATTTTAGTCATTTGTCTTGATGTTTCTTCCTTCCTAAACCTAAGTATAAATACTCTTGTAATCCCACTTTGGGACTTATCATGTTTTCTCTCAAGAACACATTGAAACCTTTAAGAAAGATTGAATCTTTAGTTTCTTTTCTTCTTATTTCTTGTCTTTGTGTGATTATCCTACTCTTTAATCATGTTTAGCCTTGAATCATCCATAGTTTTGGGGTTATTCATGTCTATTAGTGAGTAGACTAATCTAGGATTCATGGGCTAGGGTGATTAAGGGTGATTAGTGAAGATCTAGGGTGTTTAGTGTTAGATTTACTTGTTTCCTTGCTTGTTGAGGGTTCATAATGCTATTTTGATCTTGATCATATCAAAATGGATCCTTAGGCATTTCCTGCCCACAAGGTGTATGATGAAATGCCTGAACCAACTCTTCAATGCTTTTACCTTGCTTTACCTAAGAGATTAGTTGTTAAAGGAGTTAAGATTGCTATTAGACTTGTTCTCCATGTTTGCTTTAGTAACATTCAACCTAAGATATTAGATGCTTGAGTTGCTTTAACAAAAGAACATTCATCTAGAGATAGAGCTTGTTTAGAATTGTGTCTAGGCATAAGGAAAGTGTTTGATTGCTAGTTTGCCACCTTTATATTGGATCTACATCACCTAAGATCACATGCCTAGTCCCATGAGTCCTCTTGCTTCATTTTGAGAAAGAAAACTTGATCATTTATTGCATTTCTAGTATAGTTATAGTTCATAATCACTTTTAAAACCTGATTGCACTTAGATTTAGCATGGACTTGCATTCTCTTTGATTTGAAATCACCTAGAAATGGATTGATACCTTAAGTACTATAAGGATTTGAGCATAAGGACCCTTGAAAAGCCCCTTTGTCAAATTGGCGCCGTTGCCAGTCCTAGTTTGATTTTAACATTGAGATTTAGTCTCTTCCTTCAGACTAAGTCATTTTTATTTTCGTTTGTTACTTATTCTCTTTCTTTACCTCCCTTTGTTTTCAGGTGTATGAACTTGAGGAGCAGAGGTTCATCAAACCTAGTTCCAATTGTTGAAGACATATCTGCACTTGAGAGGGAGATAGCAAGAAAGAGAAGAGAAGAAGAGCACCAAGCTCATTTTCAGAGATTGGGGTTTGAGATGGAGCACAATCANATGGAGTGGCCCAAGGAGCTGCAAACCTTAGGCCACAACATCCACAACGCCAAGCTAGAGCCATTGGAGCCTATGATCAACCTCACATTCATGGTCATAGATTGGGAATCAGAGCACCAGTTGTGGAGAACAACAACTTTGAGATCAAGTCAGGGCTGCTCAATGTGATAGAGAACAACAAGNCCCACTTGGCAGCTTACATTTCACCGTGACCTCACCTGAGGGTCATATTCGGGTCCAACAACTTGGACAAGTTTGATAGTTACTGCGGTTTGTCCAAGACCAATGGTGTTTCAGAAGATGCTTTCAAACTCAAGCTTTTTCCTTTCTCTCTGAGAGACAAGGCACGCCAGTGGGAGAAGTCTCTCCCAAATGACTCTATCACCACTTAGGAAGATTGCAAGAGAGCTTTCCTAGAAAAGTTCTTCTCAACTTCAAGGAAAGCTAAGCTGAGAAATGAAATATCTAGCTTCCAGTAGAAGAATTTGGAGAGCTTCAGTGAAGCTTGGGAGAGGTTCAAAGGCCACCAAGCTCAGTTCCCAACACCATAGTTTCCAAAGAGAGCTTGATGAGCACCTTCTATAGAGGAGCTACCCCACAATGCAGAAACAAACTTGATACTGCTAGCAATGGTCACTTCTTGGGTAGAACTGAAGAAGAGGCAGAAGAGTTGGTTAAGAACATGGCCAAGAGTGACTCAATCTACAGTGAGGAGCATGATAGAGCCAATAGGAGTGATGATCAGCGGATAAAAAAAGATCTCAAGTCCTTGCAAGGGAAGATTGATTTGATTCTCTCCAACCAATCTAAACAGGAGCAGCTTAACTTTGTGGGTGGTCCTAGTCAAGAGGCTCCTCCTCAAGTGAATGAAGTTGAGGGTTTGGAAGGTCAAGAAGAGTTGTGCTTCATCAACAACAATGGTACTTGATATAGGAAGGAACCTAACTAGTACAACAACTACCAACAAAGACCCTATTCCAACAACCAGCAAGGAGGATACCAACCAAAGCAGAACACTCAGCAAGGAAACTATCAGAATAAACAAAATGCTCCTCCTGGTTTCAGCAATCAAGGCAATCAGTCTACTCAAGCTCAAGGCAGTTTCTCAGAAGCTCCAGCTTCAGATTCAAGTGTTGATACCATGTTCAAGAAACTCTTGGATTTTCAGGCAAAGAATGAGAAGACAATGAATTATGAGTTTAAGAACATTCACAACAAGATAGATGGTAGCTACCTTGAGCTGAACAACAAGATCAGAGCTTTGGAGAACCAGTTTGCTTCTATGAACTCTCAACCAAATCGCCATCAAAGATCCTTACCTGAAAAACCTAAGCAAAACCCCAAGAAAACTATGAAGACAATTACACTAGGAGTGGTAAAGAGTTGCCTCCAAGAGTCCTCACCAAGGATGGTGAGAAACAAAGTGGGGGTGATGAAGAGATCCTGGAAAAGATTGTGAAAGCTAAGGGTAAAGGGAAGGTTGGAGAAGAGAAAAACATAGTGAAACATGGTGAAGCTGCTACTCCAACAAAGGAATCCTCTTTTGTTCCTCCTCCATATGAGCCAAAGTTACCATTCCCTGGAATATTCAAGAGAGAGTTGCTGAAAAAGTATAAGGCACTTTTTGAGAAGCAAATGAGTGAAGTTCTGGTTACAATGCCCATCATTGACACCTTCATTCTGGTTCCTCAATAAAAGAAGTTTATGAAAGATGTTGTGGCTGCAAAGAAAAAAGAGATGGAGGGTATAATGATTCTTACTCATGAGTGCAGTGCCATTATCCAGAGGCTAGATGTCCTTAGGAAGCTAGAGGATCCAGGATGTTTCACTCTACCTTGTGCTCTTGGACCCATGGTGTTTGAAAAGTGTTTATGTGATCTTGGAGCTAGTGTCAGCTTGATGCCTTTGTCTGTTGTAAAGAAGCTTGAATTTACTCAGTATAAGAAGTGTAAACTTTTTTTGATGCTAGCAGATAGATCAGTCAAGTTCCCTGTTGGAATCCTAAAAGATCTTTCTTTGAGGGCTGGTAATTGTGAGATTCCTACATATTTTGCTGTGTTGGAGATGGGTGAAGAAGCTAAGGACCCTTTGATCTTTGGAAGACTATTTTTGGTCGCAGCAGGAGCTATTGTGAATGTGAAAGAAGGGAAGATTGATCTTCATCTTGGCAAAGAGAACATTCTCCACTTCAACATCAATGAAGTGATGAAGAATCCAACCATTCAAGGTCAAGCTATCTACATAGAGGAAATGGATGCTTTAGCTGATGAGCTTCTTGAGGAATTGGCTCTTGAGAACCCTCTACAACATGCTTTAACAATTGATAGAAAAGTTCAAGTGGTTGAGAATTGAGAAAGTGATGCCTATGTGAAGTTAATGGACTCTCACAAAGGAGTTAATGGTGAAGATCAGTTTGAGGAGCTTACACAAGAGACTCATCATGCTACTTCTGCTACTCAGCAAGAGGCTAGTTATCAAGATGATTAGAGTGAGCTTAAAGCGCCTAAAGTGGAGCTTAAACCTCTTTCCCTTGGTGTAAGGTACGCATTCCTTGGCCCTAATGAGACTTATTCTGTCATTGTGAGTAGTGAACTTAATGAATTTGAGCTGTCTCAACTTTTGAATGAACTAAGAAAATATAGAAAAGCAATAGGGTATTCACTTGAGGATATTAAAGGGATATCACCTTATTTGTGCATGCATAGGATACATCTTGAGGATGAATCAATGACTTCTATTGAGCATCAAAGAAGGTTAAATCCTAACCTGAAAGATGTTGTAAAGAAGGAGATTCTTAAACTTCTTGATGCTGGTGTTATTTACCCTATCTATGATAGTAAATGAGTATCTCCTGTGCATGTAGTTCCTAAGAAAGGTGGTATCATTGTGGTTAAAATGATTAGAATGAATTGATACCCACTAGAGACTATCACTGGGCATAAAATGTGTATTGATTACAGGAAGTTTAACTCAGCCTCTATAAAAGATCATTTCCATTGCCATTTATTGATCAAATGCTTGAGAGGCTTGCGAATCATCCATATTATTGTTTTCTTGATGGATATTCAGAATTCTTCCAAATCCCCATACATTCAAATGATCAAGAGAAGACGACATTCACATGCCCCTATGGTACCTTTGCTTATCAAAGGATGCCATTTGGGTTATGTAATGCAACAGTCACCTTCTCTGATCTCATTGAGGATGTTGTGGAGGTATTCATGGATGACTTCTCTGTCTACGGATTTTTCGTTTTCTGCTTGTTTGTCAAATCTATGCAGGATCCTACAGAAATGTGAAGATACCAACCTTGTGCTGAACTGAGAGAAGTGTCACTTCATGGTTAAAGAAGGAATTGTGTTGTGGCATAAGATTTCATAGAAAGAGATTGAGGTGGACATGGCTAAGATCGAGGTTATGGTTGGTTTGCCTCCACCGATTACAGTGAAAGACATGAGAAGATTTCTTGGTCATGCTGGGTTCTATAGGAGATTCATCTAAGACTTCTCCAAAATCACTATACCCATGACCAAGCTGCTGTATTTTGTTAATTTACAGAGTTATTAATTTACAAAAAAATTCCATTTTAGATTTTATCCAGTTAAATTTTAGAACATCAATTTTATCCAGAGTTTATTTTATTATATTGCTAGGTTAAAATATGTGTCTTGCATGGAATGAGCATTGTATATATAACTTGTTACATATTATTACTTATTTTGTGTTCTTATAAATTGAATCAATAGCTTATACAGTTGTTAATGATAAATTTTAATTTCCAGATGACTTGTGATTTATTTAATAAATGACTGGTTTATACAGTTCTTATGATAGAAACTCAAAAAAGGTGAAAAATAATAGAGAAATTGTCACTAATACCACTTTCATAATACCACTTTTCAGTTATATACTAATCAACTATACCACCAGCTTTTTTATAATTAAAATACCATTCTACCCTTATATAATAATCATATTTTCTATTCTCCCAAGATCACTTCTCCTTGTCCGACATGATTTTGAGGTCTCTGGCCAGATCCGAATTTTCCGGTGAGATTCGACGTTTCGTCGGCGAATTCGACGATTTCTCCGGCGAGATTCGACGACGTTGACGTCAGACGAGATTTGAGAAAACTACAAGCTTAAACGAATAGAAAAATCTTTTAAACGAGATGTCGTCTCTTTCTATAATTGTAGGTTGTTTCAGGAAAACTCGGTTGTCACTATTGCACTTCTTCGGATACACTGTGTGAGACTCTGAGAGAGATGGAGAGAACGACGGTCATGGAGATTAGCGAGGAAGAAGACGACTTCGCATCTATTGAAACCATAAGTCTTTAATCAAAGACCCTAGTCTTTTGCATAACTTTTATTTCGCACCCTCCACGATTCTATAATTACAAAATCTCCCCTTTCACAAGAAGATTATATTTCTCAACGCTCTCCTTCCCATCCAGACGAGTCAAATCTCCTGCAAGAATTTAAGAATGGATTCGTCCAAGAAAAGTTCAGGTATTGTAGGAATGGTGCCTATCCGATTTGTCTCAGCTTATTGTAAGATTCTTCTGACTGCTGGATACTCTGTTCTTGTGTCTTGTTTCAGCTCAGATGATCGTGATTCCGAACAGACACAACGAGAAGCTCGTTGGTCTGTTTCACGAAACTAAGTCAAGAGAAGTTGTGATCTTATGCCATGGGTTTCAATCCAACAAGGCCAGTCTGCTCTGAAACTTGGTCAAAGAGTGAATCATGAGACTCATCAATATGAATGTTCATATCTTGATGATATGCAGGATAACCAACTATGAAAAATGTAGCTGCTACTATAGAGAAAAAAAGGCATCAGTGCTTTCTGTTTTGATTTCTCTGGGAATGTATATATGTTTTTCTCTTTCTTGCTAATTAATGAATCTTGTTTTGATGTTTTGGGGCTGTGGCTGCGCCTTCACGGTTGTTGTTGTTGCAGAGAGAGCGAAGGCAGTTTCTATTACAGCAACTATAACCATGAAGCTGATGATCTGCGTTCTGTTGTCCAACACTTCTTTAACATGGACTGTGGCTCCTATTGTTCTCGGCCACAGTAAAGGTACTAGAAACGTTTTCCATCTTCTGCCTCGACCAACATGGATACTCTTTCAACTTATTATGAATGCATAGGAGGTGATGTGGTCCTCCTCTATGCGTCCAAGTATCACGACGCAGTGTTATCAAAATCTCTCTGGACGTTATGATCTGAAGAATGGCATTAGAGAGCGTCTTGGGGAAGACTTTTTGGAAAGAATTAAGCAACAAGGGTTCATTGATGTTAAAGATGGTATTTTTATTCAGCTTTTGGTTTTACTTCACTGTTTCTGATCAAAACACTCTAGTGTCTCTATCAATGTGTTGGTGCTTTACAAGAAAATCAGGGTACCGTGTTACTGAGGAGAGCTTAATGGAGAGGTTGAACACTAATATGCATGAAGCTTTCCTCAAGATTGACAAAGAATGCAGGTTCACTACTCTTACTCTTATTGGATGATGTTGGTATATAACTACAAATCATGATTCTTTGGTTGCAATGGCAGGGTTCTGACGGTTCATGGATCAGATGATGAGGTAATAATGTGGAAGATGCCAAGGAGTTTGCTAAGATCATACTGAACCACAAGCTGGAGATTGTGGAGGGAGCTGATCATTGTTATACCAAAAATTAAAGCCAGTTGGTTGCAACAGTAACTGAGTTCACAAAGACGGTCATTGTGAAGAACACTGGTCGTTTTTACATACTCCATATTCTTTTTTTTTCTCAATAAATACTTTATAGATTTGTTTTTCTCCAAAAGAGATACTGGACATACTCTATATTCTATACTCTGTTGTCTGTTTGATTTGGGTTTAAGAAATAATAGTAATCAAAATACATTTCTTCATTGATACGGTAAAACCAATAAAAGTCATCTATAATATTTCTACAAATCCTTATAAATGTTTTATAAAACCGTATAAATATTTTTTATAATTGAGATATAAACCTTTATATATATATATATATATTCTTAGAAATGATTTATACGCCTTTATAAATATTTATAAGTATTTAAAAACACTTATAAACCCTTATAAAAACTTATAAACCTTTTAAACAGTTTATATAATTTTATAAATGATATATAAACCTCTTATAATGATTATTCATAAATTCTTAAAATGATATATATATATATATATTTGTTATACCTTTTTTTTGTCGTCTACCCATCTAAGCTAGATCAAGTGAAGAACAGACGAGCCGATCCTCTGAGAAGTATTTCCATCTGTCTGGGTCTGCTCTATATGAAAAAATATATAACCTCTGATCCTTGCATCTTTTGCCAACCCGTCTGCCCAGCCATTTCGATTCCGAAGAATATAAGCCGATATTTGTTATACCTATTTTGAAGTTTTTATAAAAAAAGTTGTAATTCTATGCTTAACATCTACTTTTATAGTTTAAAAAACAACATGTTCTCTTACCTGATCTTACGGTCGATTCACTCATTGATAATTCGACGCGTACGTGGAACTCATTGGTGTTACATGAAATTATGGATCCTGCAGATGTAAAGATTGTTGAAAGTATTCCTTTAAGTATGATTCAAATAGTAGATCGTGATGGTTGGCACTTTACAAAGAACGAAAAATGTACGGTCAAATCAGGATATCAAATAGAAAGAGCATATCCAGATAGAGGGGTAGGGATAATTGAATTTGGCCCAACAGTTACGGATCTTAAGGCACATTGTTGGAAAGTGCGTTGTCCTCCAAAGATGAAGCACTTTCTGTGGTAGTTGTTGTCAGGATGCATAGCTGTTAAGAAAAATTTAAAGGCCCGGGGACTGAAGGGAGATATTGGTTGTGATAGATGTGGAGCAGAGGAGGAATCTATCAATCATGTTTTTTTCGAATGTCCACCAGCAGTTCAGGTGTGGGCTCTATCGAGAATCCCTTCGCACCCGGATTATTTTCCAGGACAGTCTTTGTTCACGAACATAGATTATTTGTTCTGGAGAATAAAACCGGCAATGGATGAGCATTATTTTGCATAGATACTTTGGTACATTTGGAAATGGAGGAATAATAAGGTCTTTAGCAATTTAGACATAGACCCAACAGTTACTCTAAACCTGGCTATGACCGAATCGGCACTATGGATAGATGCACAACAATCTATAATTCAGAAGACTCAAACCTTAGTGACATCTGAGATGGATTTACCGGATAGACCGAGAAGATGGTGTTTTACGGATGGATCTTGGAAATTGGGGGATACCTTCTCCGGTCAGGGATGGTATAGCACCCTAGAAGGATTTGAGGGTTTATTAGGAGCGCGAAACATAAGGGCAAGTCAATCACCATTACATACGGAGATCAAGGCCCTGATATGGGCAATGGAATGTATGAAGAATTTATGGCAGTATAATGTTACTTTCGCAACGGATTGTTCTCAATTGGTGAAAATGGTTTCGGAACCAGAAGAATGGCCGGCGTTTGCAACCTACTTAGAAGACATCAGAGGTCTTCAAAGGAGTTTCCACAGCTCGGAGATTATTCATATACCGAGGACGAAAAACAAAAAGGCGGACAGCTTAGCACGTGGTGTGAGGCAACAGACGTCGTTTATCGTCCATATGGATACAGAGCACCCACCTTGGTTTACAGAGTCCACATGAGTCTGTAATCTTGCCGACAAAAAAAAAACATCTACTTTTATAGTTTTTATAAAGTATTATTTATTCTTAACCAATTTATAAACACTTATAAATAATTATAAACTTTATTAATATTTACATTTTATAATTGTTTATAAATGATACACAAAACCTTTTAAATTCTTACAAGGGAAATATCAGTATATATACACTTATAAGATTTTATTAATTGGTTTATAAGAGTTTATAATATGATTTATAATTTATAAACTGATCGTGAGACTAAGCTTGTTTCAGTGTGGAGAGAATGAAGCTTCCTTAAAGAATGTGGTAGTTTTAGCAATAATGTATAAACTATTATAAATAGCTTATGAGTTCTTGTAAATAGTTTTATAAACCTTTTTAAATAGTTTTATAAATTTTTATAAAATATTTATATATTAGTTATAATGGTTTATAAATTGTTTATATATTAGGTATAATGGTTTGTAAATTGTTTATATATTAGTTATAATGGTTTATAAGTTATTTATAAGGAATTATATATAATTTATAAAAGTATATAAATAATCTAAGGATTTACACACATACACTTAGGTTTTTGTGTTCTAATTGGATACTGTTCTAACCATGTCGTGCTTGTTTTTTTTAATGTAATCTGTAACATGTTAGGAACAAAGTTGGCTGAAAACCGTATCATCAATCAATTTTTTTAAACCCTTTAACAAAAAAAAAAGTTGGTTGAAAACTGTTGTAATTATGGAACCGAAAACACTCAGAACATCGATGAGAATATTCTAGCCAAGGCTGCAGCTATCTACGGTGATGCTCGGAAACAAGTTGAGAAAGAACAATAAGACTTTAACAAGCTTTTGTCTTCATATGTAGGTGGGAGTGTTTGTTGAAAAGGAAGTATGAATCAGAAGCTGTTATTTGAAGTATTGGTGTCATATAATATAGGATTTGTAAAAACCTTTGAAAATCATTTATAAACAATTATAAATGATTTATAAATTACACATATATTCATGATGCATTTTATTTTTAAATTATTAAATTATTTTATAAATCCTTATAATTGTTTTTATAAACCCTTATAAAACTCTGACATAAGCCTTTAAATATATTTATTAGCTCTGATAGATAAAGTTATGAATAATATTGTTCTATATGATTTTTTAAATCTTTATAAATGATTTTATTAACTTTTATAAATGATTTAGTTAACCCTTATAAATAATTTATAAGATATAATTTATAAAGTTTTACAAATGATTTATAAAGTTCTACAAATGGTTTATAAAATTAGCTTGGCAAAAAAACACCATTCTTCTTGTCATTTAGTTTAAACATTTATATTCATTTTATAAACTCTTATACATTGTTTTAAAACCTTCAAAAATGATTTTATAAAATTATTGGTAAGCCTTTTATACAATGTTCGATAGGATTATTGCTACATGAAATTACTCAGAGAGAGCAGCTGCTTCTTTGTCGAGAACTATTGTTTAGATTGTGGCTACTTGTCATCCCACGGGGATTGTTCACAGGGATTTTGAAGCCTGAGAACTTTCTGTTGCTGAACGAAGATAAGAACTATTTTTATAATTGATTTATAAAACTTTATAAAATGATTTATAATCTTCCACATCTGATTTGTCGACTCCAATAAACTCATCATAAATCAATCAATAAAAACAAAAAAAATCTCTTATAAAACCTTAAAAGATAATTCAAATTCTTATGAGATTATTCATAAATTTTTTGTTTCACATTCATGATTCTTTTGGTAATAAAATGATTTTGTAAATCTCTATAAATAATTTAATAAATCCTTATCATTTGTTTTATAGACCTTTATAAACTATTATTAATGAATTAAATACTCTTATAAATAATTATATAAGGCTTTCTAACCTGTTATAAATATATTTATAAGCCCTTATAAAATATAATTATAACTTTAGAAAATATTTATAAACCATTCTAAATAGATTCATAAACTATTGTAAATAGATATGACTATAACCTTGTAAATAAATGTATAAACTCTTATAAATAGCTTATAAGTTCTTGTAAATAATTTTATAAACCACATTAGATATTTTATAAGCCTTTATAAAATGTTTATAAATTAGTCATAATGGTTTATTGAAAGTTTATATATTAGTTATAATGGTTTATAAATTATTTGTAAGAAATTATATATAATTTATAAGGGTTTTATAAGCTCTTATAAAGCTTATAAATTTTTTTATAAACCATTATAAATAGTTATATTAATATTTATATGTGTTTTATAAACTTTATAGATGGTCGAATACGATCCAGCTAGTAATTTTGATCTGACGTAGCACCATAGTCCACCGGCGAAGGTGATGTAGTCCACCCATGAATGCGGTTTAAAACTCGTCGACGTGATCTCGTCTCTCACTATGAGTAGAAATAATCCTTGAAATTGTTTTATAATACTTTATAATGATGTATAAACTTTATAAATTATTTTTATAACCCCTTATAAATTTGTTACATACCCTTATAAACCCTTATAAATTACTATACAAACCATTATAAATTATAAACCATTATATATTGTTTTATAAGGCTTTTTAAATGGTTATAAACTTTTTAGCTGATTTATAAATCTATACAACTCTTGTAATATCCCTTAAAAATTGAATATAAGCTTTCATAACGTTTTTATAAGTCCTTACGAATAGTAAACATACCCTTTACAAATTATTTATAAACTTTCATAACTTTGTTATAAACATTTATACAAGGTTTATGAATGTTATAACTAACTTGTTTATAATCATTTATGGTTTATAGACTCTTACAAATAATTTTACATACCCTTATAAATTGTTTTATATTATTTTATAATGGCGTATGAACTTTATTAATTGTTCTTATAAACTCTTATAAATTATTTACATACCCTTATAAACTCTCATAAAATTATACAAATCATTATAAATTGTTTTATAAACCTTTTTCAATTGTTTTATAAACCTTTTTCAATTGTTTTATAAACTTTTTTCAATAGTTATAGACTCTTTTAGTTGATTTCTGAACCTATATAAACTCTACAAAACCGATTAAAACCTTTTATATTCCTTGACAAATCTTATATAAACTTTTTATAAACTTATTTAAACCCTTTATAAACTTTATAAACCCTTATAAATTCATGAATGTTTTCTGAATATTTATGATAATGAAAAAAGTGGTTTATCAATATCAAAATTATACTCACTAATCCATGTTTCTATCCATTGAATCGTATGACAATGATATTATCACGAACAAAGACGAATATTAAAACCAAGCGTTTATAGACAGACTGAGAGAAAGAGGACGATGGGAACTGATTTCACATATTTACCAGACAACTATTGTAGTAACACATCAATGAAAGTCACATAAAGACTTATAAGAAAGTACATGTAAAGCAAATAGACAATGAACGACCGGGAAAAAGGAAGTTATGAAAATTACGAAGTATAGTTTGATCTGGTGAAGGAGAAGGATGAGTTGATAAACATTTATAAATTATTTGTAATCCTTACAAAGCCTTATAGACTGATTTTA
>OVBX01004818.1:0-13981 GCA_900406325.1 Erucastrum elatum
AAATTTTCAATCTGAAATCTCTAGTTTGAGTCGAAGATCGCACCGAAACACAGATCCACCCTTAACTTATCAGAGACGATAGAAAGATTGATCGCTTACCTTCGTTGGATGGAGGAATCGCCCTCTTGTGGGGTCGTAACTTCATCGCAATCCAAAAATGGACGGAAGGCGATTGAGGAATTAGGGTTTATCAAAATCGTCGCGGCGCTGAGAACATAGAGCGGGGAAGAGTTATAAGAGAAGCGAAAGAAGTCTCTTCACCTTCAAGAGAGTATAGCTTTATCAACAGTGTAACTGTCAATAACGCGGGAAGCACAAAATACCACACGCGTCAGCCTCCTATTCGTCCAATTACCTGATTTATTTTTTGTTTTTATTTTGACATCACACCTGATTATTATATACCGAAAATATCAGGTGCATTTCCTTATTAAAAAGAAATGATTTAAGATTAAACGTTTGATTGACAAAAAAAAAAGATTAAACGTTTTAGATTTTGGTAGCATTAAGGACTGCAAAATATTGGGGAAGTAATGCTGAATAATGAAACATAGGACATGATTGATAAATGTTGTAGATTTAAGATTGTGATCTAGAAATAAAGCTGTGGTTGTAGATTTTATTTTGCATTTAACCTTACTAGGTCTTTCTCCGCGCTACGCGCGGATTATGTCTTTTAATATTTATTTTTCATAAACATTTTTGTATTATATTTTAATTGATTTGTTTGAGTTTATATTTAGTTTAATAAAACATTTTGTACTTTTATTAAGCTTTCTAATACCTAATTTTTATTATCTGGTTTAATATCCCAATTAATTATTTTATTCTTTTAATACACTTAGTTTTCAAACAATACTCATTTCAATACCCAAAATAATTATAAGTTCAAATGATAATTAAAAAAGATCTTCAAAATTCACAAAATGTGAGAATTTCTATTTTTATTTTAAGTTTTAGGAATAAAGTATCTAAACTGTGGATGATATTTAAAATTATAATATTGGCTGTAGTTTACATTTAAATTTATTTTGTTTTATGATGTTTAAAACTAAACTATTTATCTTAATCATTTCTAAGTTTATATATGTTATCTACAACTAAGTTACTTTATTCAAAAAAATGATTTTTTTTTGTAATTTTAAAGTTTTTGTTTATTATTTTAGATATTTTTTAATTTTTTTTTTGGAACTTATTCATATTTTGATTAAAATGAGCATAGCTTGGGTAATAAAATGAGCATGTGTATTAAAATAAGAAAAATACTTACTGAACTAATTAAATCGAGTAAACAAAAAAGTTTAGGATTTAAAATTTAACGAAATTTAGTTGACACATTTTTATGGATTTTTTTCTTTATTATTTGGAATAAGTTTTTTTTTCTTCACCATATATTTTATGTTATTTAAAAGAAGGATTAAAATTTAGGCTCTGGAAAATGATTACTTAACTAACACACCAAAGGATGAGCACATGTTTTTCTTTTTCTTTGCCATTATACTCTGGATATTTAGTATTTTGGTGTAATGTTCAGTTTTTATTGAGAATAAGATAATTCTTGATTAGTAAATAAATCAATAATAAGATGAAACTAAACTAAAAGATTCAATGAGAAAGTGTTTAAACACAGTTCAGAAAATCTTAAAGTCGAACAGAAGAAAATATTATAATTCTTTGAAACTGAACTACTAAAACATGTGTTTTTAAAGTGGGATCCACAATTTACGTGGCAAAACATTATAACATGATTGGCCGGTTTTTTGTGTGACGTTAACAGCATATCTAAAGTTTATATCTCTTTTTATTACTTATTTGATGATTATATCAAAAATTATTTCAATCTCCAAGCAAGCAAACACTTAAAGAGTGGTGTTATTGGGCTCCGAGTAGACCTTCTCTTCTTCATTCTTTGAGATAATCCGCGCTATCCATTTAAACTATAACAAAGCGTATCTTGATGAGTGGTTCGGCTTATAGGCAAACCACGAATCAGTGTTATCTTTTTGGACAACAATATTTTCAAACATCTTCACATCCATTTCTTTAGTTCCCTTTTAAGAATATCACTAACTGTCATTCTTCGATATACCACCAAAGCATTAGAACGTACTGGTCTAACAGGTGCTGTAGCCGACTTAATTTTTAAAGTGAAATATTATAAATAAACAAACACTTCACAAATAAATGTACTATGCCACAACCAATAATATGTACTTCTCCTAGCAAATGATTTCGAAACCAACTTTATTGTGTGATAAAAGAGAAATTTGTTTTTTATATAAAATAGAAAATTTGCATACTTTAAGAAAAGAAAATCAAATGTGCCCGACTGGTTTGGTACCAAAACTATACCAGAAATACTGAGTCGTTTGGAGAAAACACATCAAACAACTTAACCTTATTCTCCGTACAATTTGACCAAAAGTTGGTTACTTTCCTGTCCCACTCCATGCCCACTTTTTATGTTTCGTTTTTGTTTTCTCTTTGCCTAACACTAAATGTAAAGAAAGAGAAGTTATCACTTTCTCTTCGAAACAAATACATCCTCTTTAACGGCAATAGACGAAGATCCCACAGTCATGCCGTTCCATCTAACTTCACCTTAGTCGTTGACTGTACGGTCATGCCGGAAAGACTGGGAGAAGAAGGACGACCTCCGACGCCGGCAGCTCCTGGGATCAAAGGGTTACGTGAGTGACACGTGGCGGTTAAGATGGTTGTGGCTAAAGCGATATGCATAAGACAAAGACCTTTCCCTTGAAGGTATTGCATCGCCGAGCCCCATGTCTTCTTCCATCAGCTTAGCCACTTGATGCTCTGTCATCGTCAAGCTGTCGTTGGAGTTTCCGGTTGCCTGATTACCACCCGAAACAGCAGAGGATGCATTCCCGTGGGATCCACCCTCCTGAAAAAAGGACAAAAACAAAAGATAAAAGAAAAGAAAGCGAAACCCTAAGTTATAATAGTACTTGTCTTGGAATTTTAAAATCTTAGAACTTGTCTTTTCTGTATCTTAGAATTTTAAAATCTTAGAACTTGTGTTGGAATCTTTATATATTTTATGTCTATTTCATTTCAACTTCTTGCAAGATTTATTATATTTGACAAACCAAAATATGTAAAAAATGCACTTTTAAGAAAAATTTATATGGTTTCATGATTTTATCCATTAACTTTGATATAAATTGAAAGCCCTTTTTTCAAAAAAAAAACTTTGATATAAATTATTGGAGTTTATGAAACAGAGGAGAAATAATAAAATTGATTACCTCAGAGATTTGAGAAGGAACGGAAGCACCACCACCCAATCTGCCCATGCTCAGTACATAAAACGCAATAATCAAACATTTAACAAAATACCACCGAATTATGAAACATGCCTAATGATAAAATGAAGCGGAACGGAGAATGAAGAACAATATATACCTTTATTAGTTGCATCCTGCAATGGAATGTTCAACGAAAGAATACAGTCATCCCTCTTATTATATGAGACCTTTCCAGACGAACAAAGGATATTTTATTCCTCTCCAAATTTGAAGCTACTCGAGGGGTCTGAATCTGGTCTCATGTTGTTGTTACGCTCTACATTTTCTAGCAAATGGAGGAAAAAGTCAAGAGCATCCTTCAAGACAGAATGGTGCTAGTTAGTGTAAAATCTTAATGAATCAAGTAAATAGATGTCTAGAAGGAGCATCACTTGGAATAATCTACAAAATACTGAGCATTTCAAAGAATTTGGTTTTCACCTGCTATCTCATAGAAGAGAATTCTCCATCGCCAGCAGCCAATACCGATTTGAACATGCGAGGAAGTATTCCTTCTTGTCTCTGTCATCGATTAAAAACAAATAAACATGTAAAGAATCAAGATAATGCAAAACAATGTGTGCCATCTTCGCGTATGTGTGTTTACTCAGATGTCAATGTGGAGAAGATATTAGAAACACGTCGAGTAAGAGAATCTTACAACATCTCCAGTTGCAACATCTTCTGCAATCATAAGAATGGGAAAATCAACGTACTGAGACGAAAAGATGTGGTTTGGATAATATATTTTTTTTCTTGAAACAGCCATACATCTGCTACAGGAATAGAGTACACTTCCCAGATAATAAACCGTGTCCAAGCTTTGTTCTGCAACCAACAGCAAAGTTCAAGAAATTAATATGCAAAAACCGCCATGCAATTGTCCCTCATGGAAATCAGTTTTCTTTTCTAAGAAAAAAAAATGCAAAACATAAGAAAACCAAGCAGAGAAATAACAAATATAATATTGGAAACCCTTTTATATTTACAATGTCAAAACTTCACCGGCACGGTAAAAGAAACTCACAATTGCATATTGATGTCCAGAGTTGGACCAGCCGGAGCCATCTCAAATGCCAACTTCAAGCTTTGATGTGAAAAGTATCTGCAAAGGATTATTAAGTACACCGGTCCACTATTATTTAAAATTAAAAGTGATCAAACCGGAACCTAACCAGACCCAATCTAAGATGTAAACCGGACAAACCCAGAGACACCAAACCCTAGACAGCAAAGAAAGAGATGCCGCCAAAAAATATGCCGGAGCCGAGAAGAGCATAGGAGAGCGGAGTGGAACATGACCTCCACCACAGGCACAGAGACGACCACACACCACAAAGACTATGGACGGATAGATCGGAGTAAATCTGCGACGCCGGAGAGAGGGCTTTACCTTACTCCACGGGAGAGACCGCAACAGAAGAGGGGGAATGGACCCACAGAGGAAGCTACCCACTGGGAGAACTACAAAAAGCCTCAGAACCGCCATCCCCTAGCAGGAAAACCTTGAGAGATATATAGTGAGTGGGGAGGGGAATCTGCTAAATGCGTTTCAATTGTTAGTCATGAAGACGCATTGATGAAGCATGGTGGTGGAAGGTAACAGTTACATCGAAGACTTGGAAGGAGAAGCGTCGGTACGTTGAGACATCGTGTTTGTGCTGAAAAAATTAGAAATCGACATGTATACTTACAATGAGCTGGCATTGTCTTATTGGATGATTTTAACTGTCGACGTGAACAGCTTTCCTGATGCTTATATCAGCCTTTTAATAGAGTAAAATGTTGATATAGGAAGACTAATATATTTGCAAAAAAAAAAAATTAACAATGTTTTCATTAACTTACATCACTAAAATGCTGTCTGGAATCTTTGCTTGTGATATTTATTGGTTTACTTCTCATTTGTTTAGAACACACTTAACCTTGATTTCATCTGAGAAAATATTGTAATCTCTTGCACACTCTCAACATCATCATACACTTCCAAAGTTCCAAACTATGCACACCAAAGTTCTAACAATAAAAAAAAGTTACAAAAGATTAAAACACAAACGTAATAAGAGTTAGTTTTCTTTTTCAAGCGGCTATCGGTTTCTTATGAGACTGCCCTGAGAAACAAACACACTTAGCTTTCATAGCTTCAGCTTCACTCCCATACTCTCTGAACCTGTACTCCTCCTGTTTAAACGAAGGCGGAACCTTCCCTTCGCTGTAACACTGGTTACACAAACTAAACCGAGCCTTCACTTCCTTAAACCGAGACCCGATTACCGGATACCGACAAACCGAACACACATGGTTTCCATGCCGGTTCCTATCGTTCCCCTCAAGTTTAAGTATCGTGGACATGATACCAAACCCCCAGTCAGGATCATCAAACATAGCTAGAAACTGATTAAACGTTACCGTAACAGAAGAATCAGCTTCTTCTTCCCCGTGAACTTCTAGCATCTCGCTCATCCCGTGAGACGGAATGTAGATAGCTCTCAGCAGCTTGATGTACTTGTCTGCATCCCTTTTCGTGATCTGAGAGCTTCCTTCGTTAACCGGTCTCCATAAAAGCGCCTCGAACGCAACTCTCTTCCGTTTGTCTGAATGTCCACCGCACAAGGGAGCGATCACTGCGTAGAACATACCCATGTCTACTCTACCAGACCCTGAATCATCAAGAACCGAGAGGATCCTCTCGTTGATTGCCTTGATAGCTCCTTGGAAAGTCTCAGGCTTCAATGAACTAAGCAGACGTCTGAGAATCTCCTCAAGATTCGGTTTCCTGATCGATTTCGTCGGTCCACCGCTTCCAGAATACGACACAGGGACGTCATTGTCTCTCATCTCCTTCCTCACACCCTCAACATCGCATCTCCCGAGCCTAGTCACCTTCTGAAAGGCTCTCACCTGAAGAGCTGTAGCTAAGTCCGGTCTCAAAGTCGTCTTCTCACCAACCGTCTTGAACTTAGAAGCCTCCACGACGATAAAAGCACCTTCACCATCTCCTCCACTACCATTCTTCTTCCCCTTCTTCTTCTTCTGAAGATGCTTTAAATGCGAAACGGCGTCGTGCAACTCAACACGGTTGGTAAGCTTCAAGGCCTCCTTAAGAGCTCGTTTAGCTTCCTCCGTCTCACCAGCACCCAACAAAGACACCGCCTTGTTCAACTGAGCACGCCAGTGACTAGGCCAAACCGCCAACACCCTAGCGTACATCTCACTCGCTCTCTGAAACCTCCCCAAATCCATGTAAAGCCCCCCGAGGTTATACAACGCATCAACATGTCCAGGCTTCAAATCAATCGCCCTCTGGAAAACCTCAATAGCTCTCTCGTCCTCCCCCATCGAATGCAAGGAAGAAGCCAAATCACAATGAGCATCTGCATAATCCGGTTTCAAGTAAATAGCTTCCTCTAACGCCTTAACAGCCGCTCTATACTCACCAACACCAAACAACGCACTACCTAGCAGCTTCAACGCTCTATAATGAGTCGGACAAAGAATCGCAGCTTCTCTATAATACTCACAAGCACTCAAAACCATACCTTCACCTTCCAAAGAGATCCCGAGATTAACATAAATCTGAGGAAGCAAGTAAGCCCACTGGTTCCCGCCTGACTCAGCAGCTTCAAGCGCAAGCAAGAACTCTTCCTTAGACTCTTTGCATTTCCCTAACACGTAAAGACAGTTCCCGGATTTGAAATGAGGCCTGACGTCAGTCGGCTGAAGCTCGCAAGCTCTCTTGAAGCTGACGAGGGCTTCTTTAAACAGCTGGTGCTCGTAGAGCACCCTACCGATCGCCATGTGTCCGTCGAAGGCTTCCTCTCTGGACCTAGCTCCGTCTGCTTTGCTTCTCAACACTCCCAGCTCCTTCACAAACACGTTGTAATCATGACTCGACTCTTCCCAATAGATTCTTTTATCAGAAAGCTCCGTTGATGGACCTAACTCTCTAGACCATCCCGCATCAGAAAACGCATCAACGTTATTGTTGTTATTATTATTCACTTTCTCTTGTTTAGATTTCAATCTTTTAATTAAAACCTCCAAATCATCCACCAACTTCCACGTGTCGTCAAACACAATCCCGTGGTTAGGAGAAACCGCCCAAGCGGCGGTTCTCTGTTTCTTCTGCGCCTCGACGGCTCTCTCATCAGCAATCGAGGAAGACGAAGCCTCGGATTTGGTAATAACCGCCTCCTCGGTATTAAGCTCGAGCCCCAGCGCGTCGAAGTCTCTGTCGACGTCTCCCGCGCCGTCGTCGTAGGTTCGGAGAAGGCCGTCGTAGGTCAAGCCCTTGAGGGGATCGATGAACTCGGCGTAGGTTCGGAAGACTTCGTCGAGGATGGCGTTGATCTGCTCGTCGCTGAACTTGACTCTAGGGTTCACAGCCACGACGAGCGCCGCCATCTCTTCCCGGTTGAGCCCTCCGTCGCGGTTCGAGTCGAATTGCTGGAAGATGCGTTTGACTTTCTCCGATCTGCTTCCTCTCGTCGCCATTAAAGTTTCAACCTTTTTAGAAACAGAGGATTAAAGATTGGGTCTTTGATTTAGAGGGAAGGAATCAAATGGAGGAAGGGAACAGAGAAGGGAGATTGATCAATCTTGGGACATTGGATCCCTCCTCTGATCTGTAAAGCTTCTGGCTTTTAAGGGGAAAAAGAGAAAAGACCAAAGTGGTGATAATATTATGAAGGAATGGTCCATGTCCAAAGGATTACAAGCTGTTTATTTTTGTCTCTCTGTCTTTGATAGATAGTGGACTGTCTTGTGTCAGTTGTGTGGTGTGTTTGGGCTTTTTATTTAATATTTTTAGCAATAAGTAATTGCTTTCAAAAATGGCCGTATATTAAACCAATCACCTTAAGATAAAGAGTTTTCAAACCAATCGCCTTGTTTTATTTTATTTTTATTTTATTTTTCTAATGCTGACAAAAAAAAAAGAGTTTTTAAATAACAAATGAAGAGAGCAAGAGAGAGCTCTGTTTCATGGAACAGGGTAAGTAGTCTGATGCAGTTTCAAACGGAAGAAAATAGTCAACGTAACGAACTCTTTAACTGATGAACATACTATAACAGCATTTTATTAGAGCTTTAAGAGTGAATATGAGAATCATGTTTTACTGATAACTGATTCTTGCCAGGCAATTATCAGTTGGTCTGGTGTGAGGCAAGTACATCACTGGACACTCTGTGTTGCTCCTTTTCACCCTGCAAAATATGTGAACCTCCATGAATATTTTCAACATAACATAGAAAGAAACTACATTTTATTCAAACTTTGCAAGGCTTACCGATATTTGAGGAGGAAATGGTGAAGGAAAATAGAAATCTCGAGCTTAGCGAGAGATCATTTCCTGGGCATAAATGGCTTCCAGCACCAAAAGGAAGGAACGCACCAGCTTTTGGTATAAACCCCTTCTGAACAAACACAACCATACCAGATTAGTTTTTCTTTTCTTTGAATCGAACAAAACAAAACTGAACTCTCTGAACCAGAGCACTTTTGTTATCATTCAAGGCGCCTGCCAGTATCTCACTTGCACTTACTTTGCCTTTGTTAACCTGAAAAGAAAAGGAAGAAGATTGTTTTGAGTGAGTGCTAATGATCCCCCATGACATTTACATCATGTAAGGAGATATATTGATTGGATTGTTTATACCAGAACGGCAAGAGGCTCCGAGGTTTGCTATAGCATTGCTTCCATCAGTATCACCTCGGCTATCGCAAATATACACCATCACTCATTTTATCCAACCTGTGGATAGCAAAAGTTGAAGTTTCTATCATGAGACAACGGGGAGTCCAAAAATGTTATAGACCGACTCTTTCGGTGAATTTGAGGTTTTACCAAATTAACACCATGTACATCACCGTAACCCATTGTGGAGAAAGTAGTGATTGACCAATACATGGCCGTGTTTTACTGCACAGCGAGAGGAGACTGCTTCCAGTTCTCATCGGTTAACACCATGAACGTCTTGAAAGGGTCTGGACAATGCGTAGCACTGGAATAGAGGAAGCAAGCTCCACAATGAATCACAAATGTTTGTGGTATGTCAAATTTGGTAAGATAACGTCAAAAGAATGCATACCAGAAGCATTTTTGACAGAATGTTGTTAGCTTGACATGCCCAGTCTTTGGTGAATTACTCCCAGTGGCAGGAGGTGCTGGGAAGAGAATACGTTTCTTATAGGTGCAGTATCATATATTATGGTGAGAGTTTCTGTGGTTGTGGCTGTATTATAAATCCCCAAAGATAACATCGCCGGGTGAGGATCACCTGGGAGCAGCTGATATAACAAAATGATCCCTCTGATGCAGCACTACCTACAACCATAGCTTGATTCAGAAAAGTGGTTCTCAGGAACTCTTTTTGAGCAGAGTTAGTAAAAGGTTAAAAAGCCTTTGTTGTTCCAAATTCAAAGTCATACATGTCTCTCCTCTGTTATTTAATGGTAACGACCGAGATGGAGGAGACAGGAATAACGGAAACTAGCCCAACCAATGCCACCAAGACATTCTTTCTGAAACTAACTGAAGATTTCANCCATAGCTTGATTCAGAAAAGTGGTTCTCAGGAACTCTTTTTGAGCAGAGTTAGTAAAAGGTTAAAAAGCCTTTGTTGTTCCAAATTCAAAGTCATACATGTCTCTCCTCTGTTATTTAATGGTAACGACCGAGATGGAGGAGACAGGAAGAACGGACAGGAAGAACGGAAACTAGCCCAACCAATGCCACCAAGACATTCTTTCTGAAACTAACTGAAGATTTCATCATGCTTCCAAATTCTTGAGGATTGGAAAAATGGATGCTTCCAATTAGAAATATGTGATGGGAAATAAAATATTGAAATTCTTGTCAATCTTGGAGGGTTCTTGATTGGATAGGTGAATAAATCTCTGAGGTATTCGGTCCAGCCTCTCAGCAAACCTAATATAGTGTCCTAAATTCTCTGGAAAGCACTGTTCTATCTTGTAAATAGAACTGGTAGAAGATAAATTATGTAATGCATCGACTAAAAGGTAGTTCAATGAAAAAGCCACATAGACATTATCATGACAAAGATTTCTCCAACGCATACATGTAACATAAAAACAACAGTTTTCAAGTANGAGAAATTTACTGCCACAGACACATTTCCACTTATGAATTATACCCACAGACACATTGGCTCTTGTGAACACTTTCTCTTAGTGAATTGTCTAGATTATCCCTCACATCTAGTGAAAGCTGATTTCACGTTTCTGTCTAACCAGAACAAGAAAACAATGGTTCCTAACTAGATAATTACTAAATAATTAAACAATTAATATATAAAATATATTTCAGATTTGAATTTCGAAACAATTGGCTATATCTCTTCCTCTTTGCTCATTTTGTAGATTCCAAGAGAGAAACCCTAATTTTCTCTTGTTCCTGACTCTTTCAGATCTAGAATCGCAATCTATATTCAAACCCTAACCTAAGTGAAAAAGTTACAATCTTCTCCGGTGATACTCGATTTCGCAATCTCCTCCGTCGATACCCCATAGAATGTGAGTTTCATTTCTTTCTCTGTCTCTGTGCGCCGATGAGTTTCTGAAAAATCCCCATTCCGTCCAAATTTTTAAAATTGTTTGTTTTCTCTGTCAGTTATCGATTTCGTCACTAACTCCCGCTAGCCGCCGTTGATTGATAATCAAATTTTATGGAACGTGAGTTTTGTTCGTCCTCTTGATTTAAAAAGTGAGCTCTGCCTCGTCTTCATAGACATACAAGTTGAACTCTAATCTTCTAGATCCTACTGTTCTCTATTTCTCGAACTCTATTTCTCACTGCCTTTGTTTTCCAGAAAATCACCACAGTTGAACCCTAATCTTTCTTGCCGCCGTGTTTCCCAGAAACATAGAGGTTGTGGTGGTTATGGATACGAAAGTGATGGATAGATATTTTGTGTATACAGAGGTTGATACGAAGCTGATGGCTGTGATGGCACTGGATAACAAAGTGGAGGCTATGGTGGTTATGGATACGGAGGTGGTGGATATGGAGGCTGTGGATACAAAGGTTGATACGGAGGTGGTGGCTGCGATGGCGGTGGATACCGGAGTGGAGGTTGTGGTAGTTATGGATACAGAGGTTGTGGATACGAAGGTTGATATGGAGGTGTTGACTGTGATGGCGGTGGATACCGGAGTAGAGTCTGTGGTGGTTATAGATATGGAGGTGTTGACTGTGACTGTGACTGCGATGGTGGATGATCTGGTGATGGATGTAGATACGAAGGTGGAAGACGTAAGAAGGAAGAGTTGGTGGTGGATGTGGTGGTTGTGGATGTGGTATGGTGGTGGTGGATGTGGATATGGAAGTTGAAGACGTGATGAGTAGGAGGTGGTGGTGGATGCAGTGATGGTGGATGTGAATACGGAGGTGGAAAACGGGAGGAGTGGTGGATTTCGTGTTTCCAAATTCAATTGTTTTGTTTGTTCCAAAGAAAGTCTGGATACTCAATGCTTTTTGTTTGCATGAGATGCACGTTACTTCAACATTTTTGTTTGGTTCAAGAACTATTATTTGTCTTGAACTAAATGATGATAACACAAGTTAATTTTAGTATATACTTTAGTTTTCTTATGTTATCTGTGTATGTGATGCATGTTATTACTTGTTAAAATTTTTGTTTCAAATTCATTCTTCGTTTTCATAAAACCTTGTCCACAAAATCTCATCCTAAGTATGCTGAAACTTAGCCTAAAACTCATCCGCAAGATCTTGTACACGAGACCTCATCTGGAAAATCTCTCGCAAAATTGAAAATCTTGTCCATGAGTCCTTATCCATGAGACGTCATCCACAGATTCACACATCTCTCATCCACTGTTTTACCATCCATCAATAAATATATATATTTATATATACATATTATAACTTTTACAAGAAATACATACATTATGGATATCAAAATGTACAAGAAAAAAAGTTATATTTTATTTTATGCATAAATATATTTTTTGCATATTATAATTTACAATAGTGATTAATAAAGTATGGTTGGAAAAAACAAAATCAATAATTCTACTCAATCTCATCGTTACAATAGTGATTAATAAAGTACATTTGATTTTTTCAAAATTTTAAACTCTGACCTTTAGATGCCACCGAAAGTGTGTCTCATCTCTCTCTCTCTCATTAATCACAGATTGTACTTACTCACTTTAGCATTAATTAAAAACAAAAGGTATCAAGTTGCTGAAGAAACCAAACAATTAATTCTACTCAATCTTATCGTTACACAAGCTGAGGGTATTTTAGTGATAAAAAAAACAGCTGTCACACAAAAGTGCCTTAACAACACAATGTGTCTGTTTACGTGAAAGAAATACAGAATGTGTTTGTTATTGTAACTCTCTCTTCCAATTACAAATATGTGATGGGAAATAAAATATTGAAATTCTTGTCAATCTTGGAGGGTTCTTGATTGGATAGGTGAATAAATCTCTGAGGTATTCGGTCCAGCCTCTCAGCAAACCTAATATAGTGTCCTAAATTCTCTGGAAAGCACTGTTCTATCTTGTAAATAGAACTGGTAGAAGATAAATTATGTAATGCATCGACTAAAAGGTAGTTCAATGAAAAAGCCACATAGATATTATCATGACAAAGATTTCTCCAACGCATACATGTAACATAAAAACAACAGTTTTCAAGTACTGAGCAAAGAAAGGTTAGGTAAAACAACGACAACAACAACAACTTAGGTGGGGATTTCGCTTTCGGCTTCATCATTAGGAGCATCTTCTTCTTTGGAAGATGATCCGAGCTCCTTACTTGTAAGGGAAGATGATTCGAGCTCCTTACTTGTACTGTGTCGGGCCCAAAAAAAAAACAATTCATCAACAACCAACTGACTAGCTACTTGATATATATATATATATATATATATAGAGTGGAGATATGGTGACCATAAATGTATACCTTGGTGAAGACGACTTAGGCTTTGTGGTATTGGACTTGGGGTGGGTAAGATGAGCCAACCTGCGGGCTCTCTGTTATAACAATATAAGCTGAAATCAAATCAACCAAAATAACAAAAGCCTAGAGATAACATAAAATTTATGGGACTGCGATTTGCAAAGGAATATTATTTGGAAAGAAAGTAAAATAACCTTCAGCTGGTCAGGATCATTGAGCCGGTGAGAGCGAAAAACAGGACGAAACAACATTCCCTTACGCGAATTACGTTCACTCCTGGTGAGAGGACGACATATATCTATACCGACTGGGTACCGCATTGCTGCAACACTTTTTGTGGGAGAGGGTGCTGGAAACCCTAGCGTCATCATTTATATATATATATATACGCCCGTAATTTGGGCTTAAAGCAAGCTTTATAATCTTCAACCCCTGGCCCGGCCCATACTATTACCCAAACTGCATTTTCTCTGACTTATCTTTGAACCGGCAAACCCGGTATTACAGCGAATGTCACTCGATAGTTATTTTTTCTTGAAAATAATAACAATTTCCCATTCATGAATATTCATTAGGCTACTTTCACTTCCTTATTGTATGTCCAAGAAGAAGAGGAACTACTTAACAAAGAGCAGTGGTCTACCCAATCATAAAACATTGATTAAATTTTGATATTACAGAATAGTATGGAAGAAGTGTCTATACCCCCCCCCCCCCCCCCCC
>OVBX01004819.1:0-13979 GCA_900406325.1 Erucastrum elatum
TTTTAAAAAGTTATTTATAAAATTATACACCCCGCCCGTAGGGCGGGCAAACCACTAGTAATTAATGTAATTTAGTTTTTATATATTATCTAACTTTATAATAATACCTATGTTTATGTACTTTATAATTTTATTACTATAAATTTGGTATTTTATAATAAAATTTATTTTGAAAACATTATTATGTTACAATACTATATATTTACATATTTTTAATTATATTAATAAATTCAAATTTTATATCGAAATGAAATTTAATTTGTAACAACATAATAGAAATATTTTTTATGAGATAATGTTAAAACGATAACAATTACATTTTATAAAAAAAGAAACAATAATATATTGTAGGGAAAATATTTCAAAAGGACTTAAAATTGTTTCTAAACAGAGACCACACAAAGAGAAAAGTAACCAAAAGATGTCTCATTAAATATTAATGGTTACTATTACTCTATACATATAAATAAATATGTAAATAAAGTGAGATAAGAAGATAATCTTCTTAGAAAATATACTATTCAAAAATCAATATTTTTTCTTACGTATTTTTTTCTTCAAAATTTTAATTGTGAAATTTTATTTTGAAACTCGAAAATTCTTTTTGAATTTTTTTTTAGAATTATTATTTGAAATTTTAAATTGTACATAAACCTCATCCACCCCCAAATCATAAGTATAATTTAGTTAACTCTAAGGGTATAAATGTAGTTTACTTACATAATTGTTGGTTACTAGCCCATGTATGAGTATCATTCATCTTGCGGCGTGGGTGTGAGTCCTAAACTCTGTTCATAATCGGCGAAGACACCATACAAGGTGAATTTATCCGATCAGAATCATAAGAATGTTACAACTAAACATAGTTTTTAAAAATGCGAAAACTATCCCTCATGTCAAAACCAAGTGAACCTGACCAAAGCTCCGATACCGATTATAACAGCTTGCAAAAGTAAGGTACTAAGAGCATGGTGAATGGGGGTTCTTAGGATGAGGTTCTTACCGAAATTTAAGAAATTGTCTCTTAACTTTTAACTAGAAAAGCTAAGAATCGACTGTTAATATTTATGATCAAAATTTTGTATGATTGATGTCAAGTATGGATAGATTTTATACATTAAATTTTTAAAAACTTTTAAAGTTGATTGATTCGCAAGTCAAGGGGAATGAATGATTGTGGTAACTAATTATGTGATTTTGTAACAGGTAATATAATTATTATATTTGTGTGTTTTAGTTTCCCAATCTTATTGTTATGAACTAAATATTCCTAATTAATTATATGAATTTTATATAGAAATATATTAAGATCTAATATTGCAATTAAATAGGTGTTGTTTTTTGGATAGACTCTATACATGAAATTTTCAAATTCAAACCTGACTATTTTGAAAATTCGATTTGTTGGCGAAAAAATCGATCTGTATATACTGATTATCACATATATATATATATGATACATGGATTTGTAATTTTGTATGAATTAATACAAAAAACATATGAATATTGTAGATTTGATGTATATTGAAATTTTGTATGTTTATAAAAGATAGAAAAATCGATTTGTATAAGCTAAGAAGTGGGTAATGGAGCCTTGCTTGATTCGGTAAGATATTTACATTAATGGAGGAATTGAGTAATAAGTAATGGAAGACTAATAGGTATTGGTTGTTGAATATGATAATGAAGCTGTGGAATTTTAGTGTTGTGATGTTTTTTTGGTTAAAAATAGATTTAGGTAATGCACTAATTAAACTGTAAAAGACAAACTATCCTTAAATTTAGGTTCAGTTAATATTTTAATGGCAATGAAGTGTAAATAAATTGCAAAACTATAAGAGGTAATTTAAATTTGTACTTCTATTTTAATAGATTAGATTTTGTAGTCAATATTTGACAAAAGAGGCTCCCTTGCCATACAAAAGAGACTCCATTATTGGATAATTAAAAAGCTTATTTTAATATAAATATTAGGAAACGGTAGATATCTCTTCAACAAAGATGCTGAAAAAACCATTTTCGCTTGATTTGTCAAGCCGATTTGTTCCTCTCTTTCATCCTGTTTATAGCTAGTATTGGATGTTGACATCTTTCTTTGTTTATGCAATTTTCTATTTCACAGTTATGCAAATAGTGAATGAATGTGAAATTTTTTTAAGAAGTTATTATGATACAATAAAATTTCTTTTACCAGAACAAAAATCTTTTTTATTTTTTTTCTTAGATGCTTAAATTTTTACTTGAAAGGGTTATTACGAGAAATAAGTTATTTCTCAACAAAAAGACTGAATAAATCGTTTCGCCTTAGTTTATCTTCAAACAATCAAGACCTTCAGGAAACTTGTTGTAGATAAAATATTAGTAGAAACCATTTTACTTTACTTGATCTCTTTCGTTCATTGAATGTTAAGTGTTGTCAGCAGTTATAGATGACCCTCTCTCTCTCTCTCTCTTTCTCTCTCTCTCTCTCTCTCTCTCTCTCTCTCTCTCTCTCTCTCTCTCTCTCTCTCTCTCTCTCTCTGCTGCTGCTTATTGGTTCCTCATTGCCAGCAGTGCCTTGGATCTTACAGAGGTTGAGTACGAGCTGTACCTCCAGCCATCGTTTCAACTGAGATTTTGTGGGGAGTTTATTGTTGTAAGTGAGATTATGTAAACTGTTATATCGTAGATAGACGAGAAGAATGATATCATTAACAACCGATTGTAAACTGTTCAATCGATTGTGAACTGTTCAGGTGGTTAAGTTGTTAACAAATTATGATTAATAATTAACAAATAATTTTGCCCAAATAGGTTTTTTCGGCAGCCTACTTCTCAACAGATGATTCGTGCCAAATGTCTTCTTTAACAAAGAGATAAATTAGTAATAATGTTTTAACTATTAAACAAGAAATTACGTTGCCAAAAATTGAACTGTACAAAATTTTATATGAGCAAATCATCTGATTACTTTGCAGGCGTGTTGACAGTGTACTCTCTTTTTTTTTTCTTTTGCTTAAAAAGTGTCCCCTTATCCTGCAACAGATTACCGGTGAGCAAAACATGTGAGCAATATCTTCCACGAACCAAATTTCAGTTTAAAAAAATATACCTTCCATGTGAAGATACTCTAATATACCCTTCAAAGTAAGTTATAAATCAGTGCATATTATAAATAGTTGGAACCTTTAAAATTCGTATCTGTTGAAATATATTTCCAATGAAAAACACTATAAATTATCAACATACCATGGACATATTGAGCCTCTTAACCCACTATAGATCCGAGAAGTAGCAATATTCTAAATAAGTATCAGTAACATTTGCTTTAACGTGCGTTTCACTTAACTCACCCGACCAAGAAGCTAGGGCGTCACAACCGCAGCAGACTACCCGGTAAAACACAGCTACTTTATCACTTATGCTACATAGAGTCAAGCAAGGCAGATGAGAATTTCACATTAGAGCTGATGGATTGGCCATTCACCTTTTCTGAAACTGAGTCGTCCTCATAGTGTGTATCTGGCAGGCTAATTTGTCAAGGTCTCTACCATACGTGAAAACGGAGGATCTAGACTGCATACTCCTCTTTTTACGGCCTGAACTAGGAAAAAAAATATTTTTGTCTGATGGTCTACTAGGTGATTTTTGCACCATGTGTAGAAATAAAGTTCAATATTTAAATTATATTTAAAAATAAAATTTTAGTACTTTTAAGGTTTATTGTTTGACTACAGTTTAATTTTAAATCTTAATTTAACTATATGCAAAAATTATGGTAAGATAAATACTTTTTATTTAAATTTATATGTAATAATACATATGTTTTTGTTCAAATAATAACAGATATGAATATATTTTAAATTATAATCTTGAATTTTTTTTATTTATTTATTTTGGTTAGAATATATTAAATCAAATTCTATAAAATTAAAAGAAATTTTGTTAGATATATAATTATTCAAATAAAAAACTCAATAATATTTAAAATTTGTAGATATTAAAAAATAAACTAATGGCATTGAGATTATAAAATTGCAATTTAAAAAAAAATTGCATAAACTTTTGAATAATTTGTAGTAAAAATTATATATTACTGTATAAAAAATATAAAAAATTATAATTATGATAATAGTTTTGTTCCTTTCTTTAACAGCATTTTGGTTCCTACTATTGTGTTATTTATTGATATATTAATGATGATTTATGAATTATTAACATATTTTAAAAAATTAACAAAAATATAAATCAACATTAAATATAATATACATGCCACAACTAAATTTAAAGCATGTCATCATAGTTGAAATAACATGTCATCATTTTCTTTTCCGAAATCAATATAGTAATGACACATAGCAAATCACTTCTTAAATCATGATTTGGAGATTTAATCTGTAAAATGTGCTATTTAAAGGTTACCGATTTTCTAAGTAAATCATCCCAAGGTTCTCTTCATTTCATGTGGATAACGGAGAAGAAACATACCAAATACTGGAATAGATGTTGCAAAATACTAATATTATCTAGGATATTTTGTTGTAAATTTCTTTCTCGCATGGCAAAGAAAATAATGACATGATTCTTACAACTCATCTCGTGACCATTGTATCTTCAATCACTGTATATCAAATTCCTAATTCCACCACTCTCTAAAGAAAGATAAAAACATATCGATATAGATACTAATTATATAATGAAAATCCAAGGATCAATGCAAAGAGAACCTAATTTTCAATAGCGTAAGTAAAAATTTATTGTTAGTATAAAAATGAAAACTCAATTATTCCAAAGTTTAAATTAGTTGTCAATTTAACGGTTGTTTCATATGAATCTCAATCAAAAATACAAGAATAATAATAAATTTTGAGTTCTAATTCTCTTAAATTTGTTTGACAGAAATAGTTTAAATTTTTAATATTCATCTGAGGATTTTATTTTTATAATCAGTGTCATCATATATTTATACACTCAAATAAAAATGCCAAAAACATAAATTAAATTTAAAATTGTAAAATAACCCGGGCGTAGCCCGGAAAAAGCCCTAGTTTATTTAATTTCTTCAAAAATATAGGACCGGTAGCATCTCGAGTAAGGGAAGTGTTAAACCCCGTAATTTCCAACCTAGCCCTTTTATTTTATTGGATGAGATGTTTTTATCAACAGGAATAAGAAGAACACATGACCTTACAAAGAAGAAGAAAAAAGAGAAGCAAATTAATTGCGTTGTTGGTATTCATCTATAGTCGTATGCACGAGCTCAGCATCAAGGTCTTTTTGCTGAAATGGGTAAGCCCTTGGTCAAAAGGATAATGCAATAGATATTAGAGTATATGTGAGAACCGCTATTAAACGCGGTGTGCGTAAGCTATATATTGAGATTGACACTTGTTCTACTAAAACCATGAATCCAGTTGTACTTCCAGGTAGCTTATTTATAGGCTGTAAAAGGCTTGTGAATTTGTTGCTAAAAAATGTTGTTCTTATGCATTTGCCTTCCTCGATTTCTTTCCCTGCTTAACATATTTATAGTATTAATAATATGCAAACGCTATCTTAAGCTACGGGTTATGTCAAGGATAGCATTCAGATAGAAAATGCTATATTTTTATGCTTTCTTTACTCGTTTTATAGTGTTACTAGCCCATGTAAGAGTACCCTTCATCTTGAGGCGTGGGTGTGAGTTCCAAAGTCTGTTCCTAATCGGCGAAGACATCCTACACGGTGAATTTATCCTATCAGAACCATAAGAATGTTTACGCATTATGTATTTGGTGGTTTTAAAAAATACTGGTAAACAATTATTATTAACATCTCACATCTGTGGTGATGAGATTCCTTGAACAATATAAATGTGTATGAGAAATCTTCCACTTTTGAACTAGTTTTTGGGTGTGAGTTAGGTTCATCCGTAATATGGTATCAGAGTCCAAAATTAAACCCAACAAATGATTTTCCATATAAACAGTTCATATCTTGCTTTGGTATTTCTGGGATGTTAGATTTGTCCTATTTCCGATAAGACCGTTTCCCACCTACATTTCGAGAAGGACTATTAACATCTCACATTGGTGGTGAACTGGTGATGAAGTTCTTTGAACAATATATATATGTTTATGTGCGATTGGTGGTGATGAAGTTCCTTCACTCATGTCAAAACCAAGTGACCTTGACAAAAGCTCTGATACCGATTATAATACCTTGTGTACTAAGACACATGTCTAAGCTGAAGACAAGCCAACGTGTCTTCCCATTGGTCCCAAGATACTCGGACGCGTTCCCTTTTGTTCAGATCCACGAAACAAATTCATATCCACTGATTTTATTTATAATCCTGCAAGAAAATAATAACAAAGAGAAGATTAGTAATTGGATTACCATGCGAAGCATCTCTAACCGTCTATCGGCATGAGTCATTATAAGAATCAGTGCAGAACGAAGAATGATTAGCAGCGAACAAAAAATCAATAATAACGACGTAATAACACAACACCATCATCTTTACATAGAACTCATCATCATATTATAACATGCTTATCATTAACATGCAAATCCACTATTACGTTTACACGTAGTGAACTCACCCTTAGCTCCACCAGAGGGATTTAATACACCCGTCGGTGCCACTAACCAACCACACTTACGATGGGGTGGTCCTTCCTCTCCCGTACGTCGAGTCTACCACACCCTTTTTAGTGTGGACTCTAATCTACCGCACACACATAGAGCGTTTTCAACATATACGAATGCGACACGAGGGGGTGGCGGATGACAAAGACGAACGCTGGGGGAAGAGATCGGTGGCTGGGTGAAGGGTTTGGCTGCTCGTGTTTCAACAGCTCGTTGCGTAGATATCTGCAGGGCTGCTATTGCTTCTCTGATGGGGGCAAAAGGGTGAGGTGAGATCTACATTTATAGAGACGAAAGAAAAATCCTAATATATTATATATTTGAAATTGTTTTAAGACTTTTTCAAAGTTAAGTGTTATATAGTTTGACCTATGAATATTTCACTTCTCCAAAAAAATGAACAGATCTATAAGCGGTTTGTGATTTCTCAATCAAGTTTCCAGTTTGGATATAACAAAAAGACCTCCACAACTAACTTAAAGAAAAAAAAAATCAGTTTAAACTTCGGATTAAGCGGTGATCAAGAAAAATGTTCGTTTTTGTAAAACTGCGAGGACCGAAAATAAGCTGACACATTGGAGAACACCTTGGTGACATTGACAATTTCATTAACATCTGAAGTTCTTCTTCAGCATTTGTGGATTCTGGGTAAAAAGTATAGAGTTTGTAGAACTGAATAATATTACTAGAACGTATACTGAACGTATATATACACAATACATAGGTATCTAGGTTATATCGTATTACTCTTCTACCCTTTACATACATAGATACTCAATATCCCCCCTCAAGATGGAGGGAGTGTAACCACTCCAATCTTGTTTATGAGTTCTTGGAAGTGCGTTCGTGACAATGGCTTTGTGAGAGCGTCGGCGAGCTGATCTTTGGTTGATACATGAGTGACACGGAGAGATCCAGACCTGACGTTCTCGCGGACGAAATGGAAGTCTAGAGCCAGGTGCTTCATACGAGAATGAAACACAGGGTTAGCGGAGAGATACGTAGCGCCAACATTATCGCAGAACACAACAGGAGGTTGGGTGAGTTTGATGCCGAGTTCTTGGAGTAGCGATCCGACCCATTTTATTTCAGCTGCAGTGTTGGCGACGGCTCTGTATTCAGCCTCTGTGGATGAGCGAGCAACACCGGACTGTTTCTTGGAGGACCAGGCGATTGGCGTGGAGCCAATGAATAGAATGAACGCGTTGGTGGAGACGAAATCGTCGGTGTCTCCGGCCCAGTCCGCGTCTGAGAACGCATGAAGGGACAATGGAGTGTTGCGACGAAGCAAGATACCATGAGATAATGTGCCAGCAAGGTATCGTAGAACACGTTTCGCAGCTTGCCAATGATCCTCGGTGGGACAGTGCATGAACTGAGACAATCGATTCACGCTATAAGCAATGTCGGGCCTGGTAAATGAGAGATATTGCAGGCTTCCAATAACAGTTCTATACTCCCTCGGGTCTGCAATAGGAGAGCCGGAGTGGAGTGTTAGTTTGGGAGAGACTGCCATGGGTGTGGTTACCGGCTTCGCATCAAGCATCTTCGTTTTGGTGAGGAGATCGATGATATATTTCCGCTGCATGAGATGGAGGCCAGAGGATGTGCGTGTTGCTTCGACGCCTAAGAAGTACACGAGGTCTGTAGGTTCTTTTAAAGAGAACCGAGCAGCAAGTACCTGAATGAACCCCGTGACGAGAGAGTTGCTGCTTCCGGTGACTATGATATCATCTACATACACCAGGGCATAGATGATATGATCGCCATGAATGTATACAAACGCTGAAGTATCGGCAACAGAATTGGTGCACCCCATCTGAAGAAGATAAGTGCGCAGTTCTTCATACCAGGCACGAGGTGCCTGTTTAAGGCCATAGAGAGCCTTACGTAGGCGACAGACATGGTGCGGACGATCTGGATCCACAAAGCCAGGTGGTTGAGAGACATAGACTTCATCGGTAAGGGTGCCTTGAAGAAAAGCATTGTTAACATCAAGTTGTTTGATTATCCAAGCACGGCTCACTGCTAGTTGAAGTACGAGACGGATAGTAAGGGTCTTAACAACCGGACTGAATGTCTCTGCATAATCAATGCCATACTCTTGATTATAGCCTCGCGCAACCCACCGGGATTTGTACCTACGAAGAACACCGTTAGGAAAATATTTTATAGTATGAAGCCACTTTGTAGGAATAACATGTTGAGTTGGTCTCGGAGGGACCAGTTCAAACGTGTGATTCGCGATTTGAGCATTATACTCATCACTCATCGATTGACGCCAGTTAGGATCTCGCATGGCCTGGGCAACTGATGTGGGTATCGTGGGTTTAGGTTCTGTGGTGGCAAGGAGGGTAAGCTTTTGAGTAGGTTTGGTGATTTTATTTTTGGCGCGAGTGCGCATAGGGTGGTTGTTGATGATCGGTGGTGGTGATGATGGTTCAGCAAGAGCAGGGGACGTGGTGGTGTTTGGTATGGGAGGTTGAGTGTCTGTTGGTGGAGGTGAGGGGATTGCAGACGCCGTATTAGAGCTCTGTTCAATCACCTGCGCATTGTCAATAATATTACATGTTGAGTTAGTTCATGTGTCATTAGCTGTTACCGTATTTGGTGTCGGAGACACCACAGGTTGCTGTTGGTGAGGATCCTGACACGGAGGTGGTGGCGTAGACGAGAGTTGTTGCACGAGTGGTGGTTGGAGAGGAATATAAGTTGGCGGATTAAAGGCTGGGGAAGGTTCATCGGATGGAGATGGAGATGGTGGTTGCGGCTTTGAATACGGGAACTCTGTCTCGACGAATTGAACATGTCGAGACGTATAGATTCGGCCAGTGGGGAGATGGAGGCAGAGATAGGCGCTCTGAGTGAGAGAGTAGCCTAGAAAAATACAAGGCAACGAGCGGGTATCCAGCTTGTGCTGAGCATAGGGACGGAGCCACGGAAAGCATAAACAACCAAAGACCCGGAGCTTCAGGTAGTTTGGCTCACGGTTAAAGAGCTTCTGGTATGGGGACTGGTTGTCGGTAACAGGGGAGGGAAGTCTGTTGATCAAGTAGACGGCAGTGGCAAAAGAGTACGTCCAGTACTGAGATGGGAGACCGGCCTGGTGGAGGAGAGTTAAGCCGGTTTCAACAATGTGTCGATGTTTCCGTTCAGCAATGCCGTTGTGTTCGGGTGTGTGTGGTGGAGAGGTGAAGTGAGAGATCCCATTAGAGGCTAGAAAGGACCGCAGTGCTATGTACTCCCCGCCGTTATCAGAGTATAAGTTTCGGATTTGTTTCCCAAAGTGTTTTTCAACCACGGCCTTGAAGAGGATAAAGGTTTCTTTTACTTGGGATTTTTGTTTGAGAGGATAGAGCCAAGTGTAACGGGTGAAATGGTCAACAAAGATGAGGTAATATTTGAAATTTTCGATGGATAATATAGGGGAAGTCCACACATCTGTATACAGGTATTCAAGAGGTTGGGAAGAAGAAATTGTATTTGTATGAAAGGGAAGTTTATGACTTTTATTGATAAAACAATGGGAACAAGGAGGTTCTTTGGAAGAATTGAAAGAAACAGGCAACAAGAACTTAGAAATCATAGAGCTTAAAACAAGAGAAGATGGATGTCCCAAACGGGAATGCCATGAAGATAAAGTGGTTTTAGGTGTTGGAGAGGCAAAAAGGGAGATGGTGTTGGAAGATGAAACGGGCCACTCGTACAACTCCTCTTTAGTCCTGCCTTGGAGTAAGCGGACCCCCGTGCTGAGATCCTTCACCTGAAAATGAGCAGGAAAGAATTCAACAGAAACATTATTAGCATTGCATAGGCGATAAACAGAGATAAGATTGCGTTGCAGGTTTGGGACATAGAGAATATCATGAAGTTTAAAAGAGTGTTTAGGGGTGGTAAGAGTTGTTGAACCAGTATGCGAGATCTGCAAACCTGTGCCGTCAGCTATGGTAACATTCTCGCCACCGGTGTAAGGCTGGTGAAGCGCGAGATTGTTCAAGTCGCTGGTCAGGTGGTGCGTAGCACCGCTATCCATAATCCAGTTTCCCGGGTTGTAGGCTGGAGCAGTAGCCATATTTGCACGCGGCTGCCAGGAGTTCAGAGGAGGCGTGGTGATAGTAGAGCTCTGGCCGTAGGAGTTGGCAGCAGACTGGAGTTGGGAGCAGCGACGAGCACTGTGACCTTGTACTCCACACAGTTGACAACGTCCTTGATACCCGCGAGACAACTGATCGGTGCGGTTTGAGAGCTGTTGTTGCTGCCAAGTTTGATTGGAACGAGGACCGTTGTTGTTGTTGTTGTGGTTGCGAGACTGATGGAAGCTCCGCTGGGCATTGTTGTGGGTAGAGGAGGAGCCGCGATGCGTAGCAGCGTTCGCCGTAACCGGTGGTATCGCAGTGGTGGAGTTCTTGCTGAGCAGTTTGTTCTCATAAGTCAACAACTTCTCATGAATCTCAACCAGAGAGGGTGGGTTTTCACGGCCCTCAAGTTGATCTTTGATCTCTCCGGGAGTCCTTCCAAGATGAACTCGATTTGATCTTCGATGTCGTATGGTTTGCCGAGGAGTGCAACTTCATCAAACCGAGCCTTAAGCCCCTGAAAGTAGACATCAATAGTCATTGTGCCTTTGGTCCAAGTCTTAACTTGTTGACGAAGTTGTTGGATATGAGCACGGCTAGGTTTGGCATAGGTGGATGACAGTGTATCCCAGATCTGAGCTGCTGTGACTGTGGTTGAGAGAATCGGTTGAATCGAGACTGTGATGGCTCCAAGCAACGAGCTGTATATGAGGCGATCCTGTCGCTTCCAGCGGGTGTAGTCCGGATTTGCGGTGACGATACCGTCTGTCGTGATCGTCGGGGGAGGGACAACAGTGGATCCGTCGAGATGACCAGACAGATCGTAGCCATCGAGAAGAGCTTGAACTTGACGGCTCCACATCAGAAAGTTGGATCCCGTCAGTTTGGTGATGTTTGTCATATTGATATTCAATATGGATGTGGTATTGGGAACAAGAGGGATGACGGTTTCACTTGATGAAGTCATCGGAGAAGTAGCCATGGATTCAGTTGAAGAGGATTCGAAAGAGAAAGATAGTAGGGCGGGGAAGAAAGTTTGAACGTGACGGCTAGGGTTAGGGTTAGGTTTAATGGATCAATGCTCTGATACCATATAGAGTTTGTAGAACTGAATAATATTACTAGAACGTATACTGAACGTATATATACACAATACATAGGTATCTAGGTTATATCGTATTACTCTTCTACCCTTTACATACATAGATACTCAATAAAAAGCTGCCATCTTTAAACGACTAGTGCTTCTTAAGATGAATCTCGCGACTTCTATCTCTTCTTCTGTTCCTTTGTATTCCATCCATTCAAAGGTTTCGAGACTTGACAATAGACATCCTGGCACATGACTAGGTTCTTTCCAGCACGGTCGCGGATATATTTTCTCACAGTGGACCTGTGACCCAAAGTGGCAGATAAGTAATCCTTTTTCAGACCATCAACCCGATTTTTAAAAAGAGAAAAAAAAAAGAAAACTGAATTATGCTTTAACATAAAGAGTAAATATACCTGTTCTAGTCGGAGGATTCTTAGTTTGGGGGAATCTTTGAGCAAACGCATAAGTACATTCAACCACTTTGCATCACATGTACAAAGATGCAATCGTACAAGTCGGCTAAATATTGTTCCTTCAGGATACACATCCTGCATAAGAAATACGATTAAGAAAAAAGTCTCGTAAAGATCAATAAAATATTCTTTGAAAGAAAATGTATAGAGAATAACTAAAAAAATACCTGTGAAGCGAATAAACAAACTCCAAGTTGCTCGAGTGAAGTAAGTGAAGAAATAATCTGCTCCGTATGACTACAACTAACATAAACATTTGCCGCTTCAATCTTAGGCATATTCTGCTCAATTCCACAAAACCCACCAATAGCTTCTTCAATCTCCAAGAGCTCCAAAGAAGGAGTATCTATCACAAACCCATTAGCATTGATGTCCGATAATTTACGCAGTAGTAAAACCTTTAAAGAGGCCACTCTAACTACGAAAAGGTCCACATTGTCACCCAGGCATCGATCTACGATCAACTTTTCAAGAACAGGACAACTTGATAAAAGCATCGGGACAAATTCGTCAGATGGGTACTTCACTGATGCAAGGACCAGGCTTTTGAGGGATGGGAAAGAAATCGTGGAAGGCAAATCCACAAGAACGACATTTTTTAGCAACAATTTCACAAGCCTTTTACAGCCTATAAACAAGCTACCCGGAAGTACCACTGGATCCATGGTTTTATTATAACAAGTGTCAATCTGAATATATAGCTTACGCACACCGCGTTTAATAGCGGTTCTCACATATATTCTAATATCTATAGCATTAGCCTTTTGACCAAATTTGACGTTAAAACTTTCTAGAACAGGAGCTCTGTGTAACTTCAGGGTAGTGTTAATAAACCGTGAGAATCTCCTTTGTTCACCATCTTGATACATATTGTGATCATATTTAAGTTTTGGCACATATCTCCACAGAAATTTCCATCGTTTTGACAGAACCATCGTCACCACGACATCTTTTGCTGGTAATAATGACAATATTTCCAAGAGCAACGCATCAGGTAACTCACTTATCATATCCATACGACCCCGCCCTTTGGATATAGAGGTTCCAGGCTAATCAATTTCAGCAGATTTCCTACGATTTTGTGAACCCGATTACCCTCAAATCATAAACTAAGACACTAGAAACTAGAATAAATTTTACAAAATAGAGGAAAAACCTAACGCAGCAAAAGAGCCTTGACAATTAGTTGAGAAATATATCTGATTACTGAACCAAATATGTGGTTGAATTTTCCATAACCTTATAGAGACTATTTATCAATAAACAAACATTAAAGAACTCAAATCCTAAACCATCCAGGACTTGTACAGATTAATAAACCATCGATACCATTACATCAATACCATTAAAACGGTTAAAGTTAATGATATCCTTAATGGATTTTTATATATAATTTAAAACGAATTTTAATATTAATAATATTTTCTTAATATGTTATATGAGATAATAATACGTTATATGAGATAATTGATATGTTATAAATTAATAAAATCAGTCAAAATAACAGAATTTTAAAAAGATAATTTATATATGTGTTGATATCTAAAATAATATTTTTTATTATAAAAATTAAAAATTGAGATAAAAAAATTTATAATTAAATATTGATCAAGAAAAAACATTTCTTAAAATATATTATCTTAAATATTATAATATTTTAGAGTTTTTAAGTTTTATCATGTTGATTTTTGAATTAATAAAACATAGACTAGTATATATATATATATA